>NAGG01000094.1:0-122095 GCA_003031705.1 Calonectria naviculata
CGCGCCATCTTCTCCAAGAAGTGGCTCCTCACCACGCACAGCCTCAGACTCACCAAGAAGGGTGACTTCCAGCGATACCAGGTCGCCGGCTACCACTACGTCGTCTGCCGCGACAACACCGGCAAGATCCTTGCCTTCCACGCCGACCCCAGCATTGAGAACTTTGACATTGACCTCCACGGTCTCTTCCCCATCCACGTCCACGTCGACAAGAAGGGCTTCGTCTGGGTCAACCTCGACGGCAAGGAGACCCCCGAGCTCGCCTGGGACGATGAGCTCGGTGGATCCGACACCCACGAGAGACTCGACTACTATGACTGGAGCTGCTACGAGTACGACCACACCTGGGAGATGGAGGGCGCATACAACTGGAAGCTCCTCGGTGACAACTACAACGAGTGCTACCACTGCCGTGTCTCTCACCCCGATCTCCGGGACTTGACCGACATCAACACCTACGTCGTCGACCCCGTCAAGTCCTATCTTCTCCACTACGGCAGCCCTACCCCCGAGATGGTTGCCCGTGGCTTCAAGATTGCCCCCACCTACTTCTTCCCCAACGCCTCTGTCAATGTCTCGTAAGTGTTACCTTACCCACAGCAAAGAAAACCTTCTAGAACAACTGCTAACTTTTGCGCCTAGCCGAAACTTCTTCATGATGCAGCGATTTATCCCCACCAGCCCCACCACCTCCATCATGAGGTATGAGGTCTACAGGAACAAGTGGGCCACCGAGGAGCAGTTCAAGGAGATCGACTCCCTGTACAAGCGTGTCATGTCCGAGGACAAGGTGCTCGCCCTCGGCGCCCAGGAGAATATGGAGCGCGGAGTCTTTGTCAACGGCGAGCTCCACCCCGCCATGGAGAAGGGTGCCGTCTGGTTCCAGACCAACGTGCGCGACCAGGTGACAGAACACTTCAAGAAGGAGGTGGCAGCCGGCCGCGAGATCTGGCCCGCTCAGCAGACAATGTCCAGCATTGCTGCCAAGGAGGAAGTAAGAGGGCCTTTCACGGCCGTCGAGGCACCAGTCCGAGAAGCCATTGTTGTTTAGGAAAAGAAAATTGGGGTCTGTTTAGCATTGAATTAGTTAGCGTCATCTCTCCATCAAGCGTCATCCACAGCTTATTTAGAAGTTGTTACCAAATTGGAATTATTTAAACCTAATATCTTTGCTCTATTTGCATGAATCCACGTGATTGTGACAACCTCAACAAGACCTTGCAATGATGAAAAATGAAAATACTTCTTTCCAGTGTTGAGAGGGCAAGGCGGCTGAATGGGGAAGTTAAAAGGACTAATTAATGTGCACGGTTAATATGAATGTGTCATAGACGAGTAATTGGGGTTTATGTATGGCAATGCTTAATTCCTTAGAATGAAAAGATATGCATTTATTGCTTCTCAACGTTAAATTATGAAGCATAAAAATCTTAAAAAAGCATTGGCATAAGATCTACATTTATGAAGAGATATATTGGAGTAAGTATATCGGCTGGATCAAAGCACTCCAGAGTGGGTTTGGGTCCCAGCCATCTTACCCAGTAGCGGATGAACAGTCAATGAATCTTTGGTGACACAATGTGGAGATTCTTGGTGGAGTCTGGCAATTGGGATGAGGTCTTATTTCGCGAACATAAAAGTCGTGGCTGCTAAGAACAAAGACCGCCAACAGACTTGCGCTCCACTCGGACGATCTGGTGACAGGAAATGCATTGATTTGTGTCTGTCTCTGGGAATGAAGCCGAGCGTATTTTTAGGGCGATTCACACATGGATTTACGAGCGGAATTTGCCGGCCAATATGTTTTGGTGGAATACGGAGCCGACTGATGATGCGTCATCGCTAGCCCGATTAAGCCGATTCTCATTTCTTGTTAAGGCTTTGAGCTACCTACTTCTGTGTCTATTCGCATTTACCATTGCATTGTGTTTGATCCTCAGCATTGGGTTCGGCGAAATACCCTCAAAACAAGAAATACTGCGACAAAGATATGGAATCAGCTGGACCGTGGGACACACATGTAGCTAGTAAAATGGCCCACCTCAGGTTGAGACGGTAAGAAGGATACTCCCATTGGCCATACGCCGCTCCCGCAATTAAGCTGGTTCCATAGCATGTCTCGACTTTCCAAGTTTTGACAACGCCACCAGCTGTTCTTAACCCAGAGATCTTTCCTATTATGGTTTAGTACGTTAAAGGTAAGACTTTCCAGTTTAAATGGCCGGGACCACCTGGTGGCTGGTGTGTCATAGACTAATGGGTGATCGGACTTCGTTTTGTCAATTTAGCATTGAAGGGTGATTTCTTAAAAAAGCGCATGGTCATGGTAGGTGTTAGGTAGATCAGCCGCTGTCTGAATTTTATGCTGGCATAACACCCAGCCCGTAAAAGGACGGCCGTGGATGGTCTGTGTTTGGAGTTTCAAGGTTGTATTTGGATGAAAATTCACGCAAAACGGAAATCTCAGACACCCGGGATAGAGAAGAGAATTTGTAGATAAACCTGTCATGCCAAGACTTGGCTTCAAGGAACATGCACCGCTGAATGTTATGAATTGAGATTTTTCCTGAGATACCCTTAAAAACACGATAGTTTATCGACAGCCATGGATGTTTTCCGTTATAAGCCTAAAAAGCTAACTCGGATGGGAGCACCAAAAGTTAGAACTGGTTGCATCACATGGTAAGTCCCCAAACTGCAACCATTTATTTCTGCATCTAACCTCTATCTCTAGCAAGTAAGTTTGGATGCTGAATATCTGGCGCAATCACTCACCTGAACCCAGAGCTCGACATGTAAAATGTGACGAAGCAAAACCAAACTGCCGAAAGTGCACGTTGAACGGCTACCAATGCTGCGGCTACCGACCGGTACAAAAGAATAACCGAAAGCGATGCAAAAGAGAGAATAGAACTGGGGATCTACATGCGCAATATTCCATCATCCAAGACGAAACCAATGTATTTCAATCATTAATACATCAGCACGTGTTGTCTGATGTGGATCAATCACCATCAGAAGTCGACCTCTTTCATCATTTGCGAACTTGCATGGTCCCGGAATTCGTCACAACTCTAACGCCATCCGAGTTTTGGTACAATTACGCCATGCCCTTGGGTCATACAATAAAACCAGTCAGAGCCGCACTCTGCGCTCTTGGCAGCGCGCATAAACAATTCAAGATGCAACTTGCCTGGCCCGATTTAAAACCGTCAGCCCTCTCCAGGCTGGAAGAGTTTTCAATTCAGCAATACAACGAAGCTATAAGCCACATTAAACACTTCTCGGTAAATACAAACAGGCCAAACCTGGAAGTTATTGTGATATGTTGCGTGGTTTTTATTTGTCTTGAAAATCTTTTGGGCCGATACGCTGAAGCTCGTCGGCATCTGCAGGCTGCCTTTCGCCTTCTTCAATCTTGGGCACAGATTATCCCGATGGAGAATAATTCCGTACTTTTTGAGACTTTAAGTATTGTGGTAATGGGTCTTGGTCAAGACATTTGCGACTACGCGGGCTGTCATGTCATGCCAGAAATGGATTTCTATTCAAATCCACTCGTCCCGCTTGATGGCTCTTTAAAACCGTTCGAATCAATAGCTGCGGTGGTTAAGCATCTCCGAATTTTGCGAGCTGCATTGGAAGCCAGCTTTTCCATCTCCCAAGAGCAAACGTGTCAATCGCCAGTGTCTCTGGACAAGTCCACTGGGCCTACGGGAGACCATTTACTCTCAAATTGGTTTCAGAATAGCCCTCAAAATTTGATATATTCTTTCCACAGCTGGAATGTCAAATTTGACGCCTTTAAGCAAGGACTCGGCAAAAAAGATGTCTCTGACCAACATAGATATCAGATCCTCACCTTATCGCTACAGCAAACGCTGATGAAAGAAATCATCAAGACAACATATGATAATGAGTGCATCCCGGCTGCGACTTGCAAGAAGATAGTCAAGCAGGTAGAGGAAATAATCGACTCCAATAAGTCGGCAACAATCTCTGCCTTCTCCTTTGATTCGAGTCTTATCCCTGGACTGTACCTAGCTGCCGTCTTATGCAGTGATGTTAACATCCAGTGGGATGCAGTCAGACTGCTGCGTTCGATGAACCGCAGGGAAGGTGTTTGGCACAGCCAAGAAGTGGCGAATATGATTGAGGCAATGCTGTACGACCGAGAAAACAACCTCACATCGCAGAATGTCATCCCATGGTGGCCATCCGGAATGGTAGAATTGCTTTCTCCGACTTCCATGCGCAGGTTTGAGATGCCAGTGGGCGCCATTTCTTTGGTACAAAGTCTAACTTGAAAGGAGGGTATTTTATAAGAGAATATAAATTGGCGGTTGGCAACTTTGTTTATTGACTTTTATATTTGGTGGCTGCCACTTGAATCGGCGGCATTTGTAACGTGTCGTTATTTACGAAAATTAGTGGCAGGCTCAGTAGACTCCGAAGAAGCAAGCCGCAGTTGTAATTAGTGTTCATTGCATAAATTTATTCCAAAGGCTACGTTGATTGATTGGAGCTCTCAGTGGGGCCCCTTTCACCTCTTGGGGCATCTTTTTAAAACACAGCGAATAAACCTTATGACACTACGAGTGCAAAAGTTCATGATGATCCATTGAGTAGCCAGAGTCTTGGCATAATGCCGCTCAATGATTCAGTGGCCGGAGATTTCTTTTACATAAAGAGGCTTGATAGTTGTATTCGCCTCCGCCGGAAGCGGTGAATGTCTTCAGTCGAGTCATCTGGTAGGGGCAGATCAATTCCGACAAGCTCGCTCGGTCCCAAAAGCGGTCTGCTTTGGAGAGAAACATTTTGCCCAGTGTTTGATCGGCGAGTTACTCAATACAGCTGACAGGTAGTGCCTGAAACCTTTCAAGCCGAATCACCGAGGGTTGGAAATTATCTGTAAGACATAAAAGGCCCCTTTTGATATGATGCATGGGTATTTAAATGACGCCTGCAGCAACGAACATTTGCTAGTCCTCACCTTCATCACTCCTTTTCAGCTTCACGAGAATCTTTCAACCGCCGCTTAAATTCAAGATGAAGTTTACATTTATCATTATGCTTGGAGCTACACTCGCCGCTCCCGTGTACGCCACGAGTGGCTGTACCCGAATCACGTCCAAAGACCTGTGTGAACGTTATAGTTCTTGCAAATGGGCTAATAATAGGTGCACGTAAGCTTTCGCTTTGAACAGGATAAGACTGCGAAACTTAATCTAAAAAAAATTGATCAACTTAGCAAATCATAAAAATACCAAGAGCCTCAGTGACCGAAAAAAAGCTGGACGGGTAAGATGCTGCTTGTGTCTGGGCTGGTTAATGTTGCTCATTTAATTTGAATGTTCTGCTAATCGTTTGCAGCAGAAGAAGCAATCCGCCTCAACCCACCCACGCAAGTTGTGGCAGATGTGGACTGAATAGCATTCGGAAGAATAAATACTGGGACTAGGGATAGCTCCTTAATAAAGTGGGAGACTTTTCTAATACATTACTTTTTTGTCTACGTGATGCTTGGTTATCTGTTGTATGCTTGCATAAATGCGTACACTCTCACACTCTGTAGATAGCCTCAATAGCCTAGCCTGACCATGTGAGATTCAAGTGATCCAGTTAGCCCGCCCGGGCCTGCCTCGGGCCCAAGTTTACATACAAAGATCGTCAAACCTGGTAGTAAGACCATCGAATAGCTATAGGCACAACCGATCCCTTCCGCCGGCTCCTCCGATAGCCGATTCCGAAGCCTGCTATGTCGTGAATAGCTCCAAACGTTAAAGATAGGAACTGCTGCTAGCAACAACAGCCACAGCAGCTATAAGAGCCATAGATAGAGCTCTTCCATAACAACAGAAACCAATAGCGTCTCAATGCATATGGAATCACAGCCATCTCTTGATATACACTAACGCATCTATGGGTAAGATACTCAGTTACAGTATGATATTGCAGGGGACTCAAATTAATACATATTGTGTTTGAATTCACAAAATTATTTTAATTTTCAGGGAACAAGTTGGAATAAAAAGACATCTCCACTGCTTTTTAATCCATATAGGCCCAACCCGTGTCACAATATAAAAAGACTGCTGCGCCTCTTACGTGTCGATGCCGCCCATCCTACTTTATTTGGCGGTGCGGATAACTTAAAGTTGATGTATTTATTTATGTCTAGTTAAAAAAACAAGAGGTGAGCTCAACCGGGTTTCCAGGAGCAGGCAGCAGCCACAATTAGGGTTCAATACAACAAAGGTTGGTCGTTTTGCCCCGACCAAAAGAACAATTAACTTAAATCTTCTGTGCGCACAGTTGATGTATAGATAATGCAGTATGCAGCGGTGGTTTTGGGAATTGGTACAAAACGGTGTACACTCTCCCTATATGTGACGAGAGATATATTCGGTCTAATAGAATATATTGAATTTTTAATGCATAATCGGCTATCAGCCCCGACTCTGGCTTTCCTTATCATGTCAATATTTCGTAATTTGGGGAGAGGTAAGGTAATATGGAGTGATTGGTTGCATGCATCCAGATATGTGGTGAAGCTGGCCTCATTATGACGATATTTGGCTAAAGTACCGATTTATTGGAGTGTGTGACCCGATGAATGAGGGAATAGATCTCCCTATATTAATAGAATCGCTGTTTTTTCTAGCTCCTATCAACACCTATGGAAGATCGAGACGGCAGGATAGATGTGGAATTCATCGGACATATTACCCTTGCTGGTTATTTTCGCCACATTCATGTTTCTTCTTGAATGTCCTCCTAGCGTATGAACTTTCGGCACCATAGTAAATAGAAATTCAGCAATATTCCCATGTTGGTGCGTGAATGTAACCGTCCACGTTCCATGTGATAGTCCATTCCCCGCAGTGATTCGACCGGATATATTGAAATGGTGTGCTTGCATCCCACAACTAGGCTTAGGAGAGATAAAGCCTGAGCCGTTGTTGAAATTTTTCAGAGGATTTGGATATGAATAAAATGCTAGAAGAGAACAAGCTTGAACACGATTTCACACATCGCGTCTTATGCATTGGCAACGTTATGATCTATCTCATTTTGGTTCTGGTCATTGAAGACTATGTCGCGATAGAAGGGTTGCATCTTGAGTATGCATGACTTAACCGGCCTGCCTCATTTAGCGAGAAATGTGGCAGCAGATAGTCCAATCACTTGGAGAAGTTGACCATGTCTGCTGCAGCAAGACGAAAAGGATCAACCGACTTGACCCACTTGTCGGTTAAGTTGCCGCTCGCTGTGTAGGAGACGCTCCCTTTCGTGTAATTTGTAATCCAGGATATATATTGAGCCACATCACGGTTCCTATTGGGATGCAAACCAAAATCACATGCTGCGGGATTGACAAAGTGGGCTGCACAGCGTGACATGTTGCATTGATCTGCAATGTCGATTCCATCATTGGCTTTCGTCATTGTACGGAGATATTTCCTTCTTCAAATGAGGCCTATAGTTTATCATAAAATTGGTCATAAAAACAGGAACGTATACTCCCATTATATGCCTTCTGCTCAAATTAAATATATCTGGTAAACCTAACTGCCTAGCCTTGGTTCTACGAATATATCTAATCCTTTCATCGAACACCTTCATCATGACTACCATCTTAGTAGTCTGTCAAGTGCTCCTCGTCATCACACTAGCACTACTTTATTATCATTATTCCCGCAAGAAGAGTGGCCTGAGGCTACCACCTGGCCCGAAGCCGTTACCGATAGTGGGAAATCTGTTTGATCTTCCTGCGCGCGACAAACCGGCATACGAACATTGGCTAAAATTCAGGGAAATATATGGGCCCATCGGCTCACTAAATGTTTTTGGTACCACCATGGTGGTCATTCATGACCATGAGATTGCCCATGAGCTTCTTACCAAGAAGTCCACCAAAACTTCTACAAGACCTAGATTGCCATTTGCAAATGAGCTATGTGGGTTTGATTCTTTGCTCCCAAACCAGCTCTATGGCGACAATTTCAAGCATCAGCGAAAGTTGATACATCAGCAAGTGGGCACCAAGACGCTCGTGAGGCAGTTCGACCAGATCCAAGATGTTGAATCGCGACGTTTTCTTTTGAGGGTCCTAGAGAATCCTGATGGCTTAATATCGCATCTCAAAACGTTTGACGCCCCTTCTGCACTACAATGGAAGCCCCAATTTACTGACGTGTCGCATCCAGTGAGGCCGCCGCCATCGTGCTCAAGTTCACTTACGGCTACTCCATAGCACCACATACAACCGATCCTTTGGTCGCCATGATTGAAGAGATGATGGATGGCTTTTCACGGGCCATGGTCCCTTTAGCATGGATGGTGGATATAATCCCCAGTCTGAAGTACCTCCCAGAGTGGCTCCCAGGCGGATCGTTCCAAAGAACAGCGCGTAAGTTGAAGCGGGTCCATCAAGCAACAATGGAAACACCATACGAATTCGTTCGGCAGAAAATGGCAAATGGCAGCCACTATCCATCCTATGTTTCTTCTCTTGTCTCGCAATATGGTGTGGATGATGCAGACGGCAATCCGAGGCTTAATAAGAGCGACGAAGACGCTATCAAAGCCACAGCGTGCGTCATCTACGCTGGAGGAGCTGATACAACAATATCAACAATTTCATCTTTCATATTGGCTATGATACTATTCCCTGAAGTCCAAAAGAAAGCCCAACAAGAAATTGACGATGTTGTCGGGGTCGGAAAGCTTCCGCAGTTTGAACATCGAGAAAAGCTACCATACGTCAACGCTCTAATAAACGAGGCGTTTCGGTGGTTTCCCGTCGTTCCAATCGGCACGACTCATGAGACTCAAGAGGAACTGACAGTCGCGGGCTATCAAATACCGAAAGGTTCATATCTGCTTCCTTCCGTCTGGTGGTTTTTCCACGACCCAAAGATCCACCCAAACCCGATGGATTTTGAGCCCGAGAGGTTTCTGGAGCCGCGAAATGAGCCTGATCCGAAGGTGAATGCGTTCGGGTACGGCCTCAGAATTTGCCCTGGTCGGTACTTGGCGGATGACAACGTCTTCTTGACAATTTCTCGGCTTTTAGCCACTTTTACCCTGAGCAAGGCATTGGATGAACAGAAGAACGAAATTGTGCCCGAGATAAAGAGCATCGCAGGGGTGATTAACCATCCGGGGCCTTTTCCGTATAGAATCAACCCAAGAAGTGATGAGTATGTAGACTTGATCAAGTCCGTGGCCGAAGAACACCCATGGGATGAAAGCGATGCAAAGTTTCTGAGAGAAGTTAGCGGAATGGCCTGAAGTCCAGGGGAAGCTCAAGAAGCTCAATATCGGAAAGCTTCTTATCCAACTTCTGATAGGAGGGATGCTATGATATGATATGATAGTTTAATTGTATGCTTTCACCGAACGTTTCTGGCAACAAACCTCGGTGCTTGTCAGCTTCTTAGCAATGCCAATGGCGATCTTTATCTGCTTCAACGTAACTAACTCAACAAGGGGAAAATATGTGCCCTTTACTTTGATTGAAAATCTGTCTTACTTGCAATCAAATAGGTTTGAATCACCCTGTTGAATTATTTCTCGTGCATGCGTGCAAAAAGGCTTTTTTCCGCACCCGGCGCTTTGGTCGACTGAAGTGATAAGTCCTAACCTGCTAAATCACAGTAGACTATGTTCGAGTTTTACTCTCTTCAAATCATAGTGACTGACCAAGTGGTTCGAAAAATGTGGGCTCAGATACTGAAAGGAAAATTTATCGTAGTTTAGGTGATGCGCTGACATCGTAGGAATCTCCTTGCGTCTATTAATCAGAATAGAAAATTAATTTATAAATAGGTTAAGAAAGCTTTATAAACTTTGAATAGCGACCATAATCTCTTTAGGTACAACCGTTGGTATCAAATGGTGAGATTTTAGGGGACTGTGTTGAGGAAACTTCCGCTTCAACTTTACGTCCTGTCTCATCAAATGCCAGCTCTTTGCCAATCTCTAAAGCTGCCAATGCACCTGAAGTAATTCTCATCAATATATTGTGATTTAATACTTGGGGTGACCAAGACTCACCTGTCGACGCTGCAATTGGAATATTCCTCATCGATGTCGCATGATCTCCAGCCACAAAGCAGCCCTTGACATTGGTATGACCGGATGGCGTCAACCCTAACGCCTTATTTGTGTATATCTGACTACCAATTCCCAAAGAATTAATTAGATGTTGCGCCCGATTTCTGGTTTGGGGGCGAAAGATCATGAATCCAAATCTTTCAATGGAGCCATCGTTAAAAACTACTTTAAGGCAGGGTCTCTCCACGCATTGAGATACGGACATGACGGGTCTTGAATTAACATGGCATCCTCTCCCCACCGCTCTTTGCATCTCCTGTTCAATTTCTGTGGTATTTGTGGATCGGCCGTTGCTCAGGATGACAATACGCTCGCTTGTCATGTGGATCGACATGTAGATGTGCGCAAAGTCGTCGAGCGACTGCGGCTCCAAGAACGCGATGGGTTGGTCTCGCCGCTCGTATGCGTGCCATGACAAGCAAGGATATCTAGGATGACAAATAATCAGTACGTTGAATGCTCGGAATATATTCTATTTTGTCTGACATGTATCGGGCCCAACACTCTTGGAACCCTCCAATTTCAGGAAGAACATCAATACAACCGGTAGCCAACAAAAGCTTTCTCCCACTCCACTCTTGATTCTTGCGATCCTTTACCCTAAATGTGGGGTTCCCAGATACTGAGTTGTCAACGGTAGCCTCTGTAATCTTTTTGTCTATAAACTGCACGCTCGGGTATTTCGAGACAATTTCGTTGATACAATTGGCCTTGAAAAGGTTAGGGTCAGCGCCATCGGAGTTCAGAACGTTGCGCATTGCTCGTGCACGGTCATCTCGGTGTTCCTGCGAGTCGAAAACTAGGACAGACCGGCATAGCCGAGAGAGGCCGAGAGCGGCTGATAATCCAGCTGGGCCAGCACCAACGATCAAGACGTCTGCTAGATTCATATTTGAAAGTTTGGACGTCGAGAAACAGGATATGGAACCGGATCCAGCACGTAACCTCATAGCAGATGATGATTAGGCCTTCAAGGGTACAGTTTGGAAATTGGAATTATTTGGGATTATGTTTGGATTCCTTTGGGCGTGGGGTGGCTTAGTTTATCACTGTTAAATGGATACTTTTGTCAACGTCAGCTTATGATGACGCACCCAGTCTGGTCTAACAAGGGATAACAGCCTTAATCTGGATGAGAGGAAGTGACGCATTCATAAATGATTGGTCGCTCTTCCAAGCTACTCCATCGGTAATTTCTTAATTCGGAAAGTGAAAGCAGGATATCAGCAGAACGCCTCAATCATCTTGTCTGACATCAAGACTTTTGTCACCGTCATCATCAGAACTTACCGTTTAAACTAACGGGATTAAGTAACAATGCTCACTTCGTACTAGGGCACCTTTGTTTAGCGGCAACTTTTAAATATCGTTTTAAATGTCTCTTCCACATCCAGTGTGATTTTCTACGATGTGGAGGGTCAGAGAATTAGCTACGTGCAATCCGACGTGTATCCTTGATCATGTAGCGGTATTCTGAAAACCACATGCCTGAGAGATGCGATATTTCCGTTCTCTAGGGAAATTTCATTTCAATTTTCCATTCACACGTCGCTCAAGTTTTGGTCTATCAATAATGCATTTAATGAAGCCCCAAGATGGTAAATGATTTACCAAATAATGACGCCTTTAATAGATAAAAGTATTCTAAGTTGAATTACGGATTATAAATTATCGGGTATTCTATACATGAAGACTGAAAAATATGTCTAAATCTCCCTAACGGCATCGCCATGTTATGTTGCGTGCATTCGTATTATTTTCGAATTAGAGCCCAAATTCATGAAGTCATAACACGATTGCAGGGATGAGACTCAGAATTAATGTAGCAAATTTGGGCGTGTTCCAATGAGCAGCTGCAGCAACTGCTGCGGGTCGCGTTGACTCGCCGTGAGAAACTGGTGTTGTGCCATTGTATACAGAAGGAGAATGGGCCGAACGGTCCGCTGATGTCGTATTTAACGGTTGGCCACGGCGTTGCGCGGGAGTTGGCAGGGCAGCTGATTGCTGTAATGTGGCGTTTGCCTTGGAGTTTTTGCATTCGCCGACGAGGGACGGAACGGCATTAGATCCGGTACCTATGGGGACCAGTTTTGAACCGCAGTCCTCATTATTGGCGATATGAACCTCTTTGTTATCCCAGTCAAAGACAACATAAGCAGCACGGAGGAATGTATCGCCAAGCACAGGGAAATCTAATCGGATTTAGTCACACCGTTGCTCTTCTGATAAGTAAGAAGAAGACTCACTGTCGTCCTGAAATGCACCCAGGATACAAGTACCGCTTGGTTGTTTCCAAATGAAATCTCGGTAAGGAACATTGATGACGGTACTTCCAAAAGTGAAATCCACAGAACCCTTGATAGTTTCTACGTTGCAGTCGACTTGATAAAGAGTAGAATCGGGTATGCTTTTTACTGTCGGAAAGGCATTGAGAAGAGGCTGGAATATGGCTGCAGGTAAGGCGTTGACAGTGTATCCGCTATCGAGCAGAACTGGCTGGCTGCCCTTCGAAAAGATGGGGGTTTTGGTGCCGTTACCCTGAGTAATAACTACGCCATCAAGGTTCACCCACCATCTAAGGCCATCAGCTTGGTCTTACCATCATATTCGATTGTGACGTACCGAGTATTTTGGTCAGGAGACTCGTCTGCGGGAATTACAGAGAGCTTTTCAAGGCTCCCAGAAAATTTCTTTGTGTCGATTCCTCCGAAGACGACAGATCCTTGGGTCGTCAGTTACAAAATACAGCCAAGATTGCATCTGTGTCTTACCTCTGCTACTCTCAATAGACCTAATATCCAAGCTGTATGCGCGGCTGTTCATGAAGCCTTGTTTGACTAGAGTGTCAAATATCGTTGGGTACTCCGTGGTCCATCCGGCAAGAGGAGGGCCCGCTCCGAGGACGCCAACGGAGATTGTTGAGGAATCATAGGCAACTCCAAAGATCTGCTGACTAACCCTGGCGTCTTTCCAATTGAGCTTTCTTAGCATGGCTTGAGGTCATGATGCATGTTTGGATGTAATTGTAATTTTACTTACTACCAACTGAAACATAATCTTGGACATAATTGATGTCGGCATATCCAGACCCATAGCTAAGCCTAGTTTGGGTTCCGAGATCCTCAAGCGTGGTGCTATTCTTGAAACGTGGGAAAGTTTCGCAAAAGGCTGGATTGTTGGACTGGGAACACACGGGATTGACCCAAAACTCCGCCGACCCCGTATCAAAGTTGAGGCTGACGGGCTCGCCCGGACTTCCAAGAGTCAGGTCGATTGTATAAAGGTAGCCATTTCTCTGAGCTTTTAGCCCCGCATCATTTTGTCGCTTGGTGATGCCTTTGACAACGGATGCGCCTCGGGACACTCGGATCGGGAATCGCAGTAGGCCATCCCCTTGGACCATGCGATTGTCTTCTGGAATGTTGAAATCACGTGCCAAGGCTGGCACGACCAGGAGGGAGAGGAACGAAAACAACATGCTGGCGACCTTGTACCTCGCGGCTTAATCAGCGACTGGTGAGGGAACGAAGCAATCAAGAAATTCAATTCGTTGGGCGGTCAGTGGTGGCCTCGACTACCCAGCATGTCTGAGAGATCAAGGTGAAAGAAGATGAATTTTGAACACGACCTTGCGGCTACGAACCGTTGCTGCAAGGTGTTCGACACCGCATTCCTGTGCCCCGACCTCTGTGCTAGAAATATCTCCGCCACATAACCCTGCGTGGGGAAATGAGGCACGGTTCCTGGTTCATCCACTCTTACGAGAATCAGTCTTCAGGAAGCCAGGATTGAGCCGTTTAATTGGATGGGATCCATGCTTGAGTCCGTGCCGGAGTTACGGCCTCCAATTAGATCGGGGCCACCGTGTTGCTAAATTTATGCCGTCGTACCTAACCTAATCTATACGAGACAGGCTTGTGCGTCCATTCATCCATTCCCTTGCACAACGCTGAGCTACAGCTCGAATAATTGTGTGGAGGGAATACGGAATACGGCGCCGCATCTTGATGACATCAGTCAACCACAGTCAATTTTTTTTTTTCGATTTTGACATATAATAAAACATGGAATGAAACATGCTTATATAGAGAGGGTTCCGATTTGGTCTTAGTTCATTGTTGTGGCGGACTTTTCCCGCTAGACGCTTTTTCGCTTTTCGCCGTTTTTCCACGATGAAGAATTGTGGTCGTCATGCCCCAACGTTTCGTGAATTAATCGGCTGCCATGACAGGCGGCTTCACATTCACCAATTAACATGAAGTGTCACTAAATCTTCCAATTACCTGAGACATAGGCACTAAGTTTGGTCGATTGCAAAAATGTGAATAAATTCTCATTCTCGCCGCACCCGTGGAAGCCGTGATGTTTTCGTTATGCATATGGATTTTTAGTGGCAAATCCATAAGCTGGAGGTAAATGTGCAAAGTTTGCCGATGCCAACCAGGAGAGACAGTAGATCACTAACATCAACGCACCGAGACTTATGTTGACGGTGAAACTTGTTATGTTAATCAGCGGAAGACCGAAAGTCCGGAGTTTGATGTTTCGAGTGGCGTAAACTATGGCCCATACACTAACAAACTCGCTGATATGTCATCATCATCACAAGTTGATCGACGACCAAAATGCGCTAGCAAAGTACCAAATGCTAGCCTGAGAGCTACCAACTAAGTAGAGGAGCTGTTAGAAGGCCCGATTTGAAAGGATACTAGGGATCGTCTGCCCTGGGAATGCTCTGCTTGGGCTATGAGACGAGCGGTGCGGCTCTGCTCCCACATACGACCATACCCACTNNAATACGGGATCCCGTCCGCTCTCCCATAGTCAAGCTGGTGAGGGGTGGATTAGTAGTTGGGTCGGTGACGACCAGCGAATCCCCGCTGTTGTATGTTTTTTGTTCTTTTTTGACATTAGCTACGGCTGTATTTTTGTATTCGTATCTTCTACGGCGATGGATGCAAACGGAAGCATTGACGGTCTCCAAGTAGGTTCAGGAAGTATCAAATTGATGAACAAAAAATATATCGTGGCCAGATGAGCTCTCTAAACGTTACTTGGGAGCGGTTAAATTTAACGAAGAGCCAGACAGAAATTCAAAACAACTCAGGGCCTAGCTAGCGACCTGACAGACCGTCAGGGCCAGGGCCAAATAAAATTAATGGGCGCCTTTCTATTAAATGAATCCCCCCCAAAAGGTTCATGTCTGTTTCCCTCAGCCATTTACTGAGAACCTGTATTTCATTCTAGGGATGAAATCCTTTGGACGGGAATGGACTAAGGATAGTCAAAAACCTAAGATCATTCGACAACTCCCTCATTAATACGATATAGTGTTCCCAGGGAAGGCGAGGAAGGGGAAGAATGGTCGTCTTGATTCTAGGAATGCACTCGCTACTCAAAATAAGGCCGAAGTACACCCTGACTCCAAATCCTCATCTGACCTTATTAAATCCATTCTCCCACATGGAGGACAATCTTTCTACCGTAGTAGCCTTATCGCAATACTATTCGCGACCAATTTTGTAATAATCCTTCAGAGCGCTTTCAGCTTGAGCATAGTCGACCTTGAGCTTACTTAAGGCTTCGCGAACATTGCTCAAGCTGACGTTCGAGTCTGGCTCGATTTCTCCGTTTTCTTTCATATGCTTGCCATAGGTTTGAAGTTTATGGCTTGTGTCTCGAACTCTGACCAACCCCAGAGTCGACGCATGCCCCTTTAACATATAAGCGAGGCGAGAAATATGCTCGAGATCATTATCAAGTCTAATTTGTCATTAATAAACAGTTCGGCCATGGTGTGATATTCCAACTACAAATAGTACGGCAGAAAGGGCCAGCGATCAGCACTAGGTCTGAGGTTAGACTTACAAAGCTAAGTCCATTTTCGACAAAAGTTCTGTGGCTTGTTCAAAAAAGTCGAAAACTATTGATTGGCTAAATTCTCTGTCATCGTCATCGTCCATTTCAAGGATCTGTTGAAATGTTTCAAGATTAATGCCATCGCCAAACTCAAGAAGCGGCTTTAATTCTGTCTATTTTTTCCTTCGTGTCAGTAGCAACCCTGCATCAGTCAGCGGCTTGGATAAGAAACCTTGTTATCGTATCCTGACATGATTAGACTCTAACGCGGGCGCTATTTATCTCAAGGTCGTAAATGGCTCAAATTAGAGGCAGTTCGTTACACAATTTCAAAACAATAGGACAAGAACAGGCCGGAATCTGCGCCTTGAGTATTGTGGTTGACTCTTTGTTTAAACTGTCGCAAATATCAAGAGTAATCTAATATCGCTGTGGAAAGACAGGGGCTAGATTAAACGAGGAGGTTTTAAGGATAATATAGCAGCAGAGTGCAATGGGTGGAGCGGGTTAAGAAGTGCGAGGCTAGATTATCTCATCTGAGTCAATCCATCCGATAGGTGGGACCTAACCGAGGGACTCATCCAACCGAAGGTGTGGATTCGGGAGGTGCTGTGGATATTGGGCCTTTGTTGGCTGACGCCGAGGACCTGGACTTGGCGTCAGCCAGCCACAAATGTGAATTGTCGCCTTTCCACTGAGCTATTAGCTGCAAGTTTTAAGAGAGCCAATCATGCGCACTGACAATAATGAAACATGGCCCGCCTTGCCATACCTAGAATAGCTAGGTGATGACTTCGCATGACAAGTGCCTCAACTATCTTTCAGCTACCCTGAACAATCTGTCTGTATGCACCCAATAGCGATGCGAAGAGTGGAGAGTGCTGTCGTGGCTCCAGGTACAGCATAGGGCGTATCTGAACGCCACCACTGTCTAACCAATATATTTTTTAAACAGAACAAGGGCGTCCAATGAGGATCCTGGTTGGTCTCTGCTCTTGTCCTTAATGTTCGGAATAGTTGCATGATCGCACTGTGGCTCAATTGATGTCCATTGAAACCAGGCATCGTAGTGTATGTGTAACCTTTCTACATTGTTTAACTACAATTTTAGTAGAAACTGCAGGCACAAGTATTTTAACTCTGATTAGCAGCGTCAAATTGAATTTTGCACACCAATGCTTCATGCAGCAGAGATTTATCACAGTATACCTGAACGCCCCACGGTCTATGCATCGCAACCTTTAAAATGCGTCACTCCGAAATCAAAATACTAAAACGCAACGAGAACAAAAAAAGTTTCACCCTTATCAGATTCTCGTTATGGATTTCGCTATTGGTGCAATGGTGCGCACTCTGAATCATGTCCTCCAAATTTTACTAGGATATGAATCATAATTAATGTAATTCTCATCACTGACGTGATATAAAAAGAAACGTAAATAGCGGGCTCTCTCGCTTGCTTTCGATCCATTCCTTCATCCTGACAGCACAAAAATTGCATGACCATTGAAGCGTTGCCGAAATCCTCTGCATACTTCTTCAACATGTGCACTCGGACGGTCCACGTAAATGTGTGCCGAAAATGCGATGTAGAAGTGGACCCGTACCAACGGCTGCCACCCTCAAACGACCTATGCGAACGCGCCAACGGCGATGAGCCTTGTTCTGAGCTTGTAGTAGAGAGAAAAAAAGAAAAAAGGCTTTGCATCGAGTGCTATCAGGATGATGCCATTGCCGACTGTAATGATTTCACTCATACTCCACTCCCAGACAATGTCAAACCGTCCAAAGATAAGTACAGACCCCTACCAAACCCCCCTAACCGGGGCAAAGAAAAGAAAGGTTGCAAAGGTAGCATGGATGGCTCTGGTGGCTCAGGCAAACCAGGTGGCCCACGCGATCCGGATGAAGACAATGAGGGTAAGGGCACTGCTGGTGGTTCGATAAAAGCGTAATAACGCTCCTTTCAACTAGCCTTTAACTGGCCCGAGTTTGGTATTCGACATAGATAGCTATATCTCGTTTCCTCAGGCCACATCTAAATAATCCACTATGTGAATTCAAAAAGGTTAGGCTTCTACTACCAAGCTCAGTGTGGCCGAACGGCGCTTTGCTATGGAAATGGACCACATATAAATGTAAACAGTCTTTGTGGGAAACACGAAGGAACGACGAAAGTAAACCTCTCCAAGATTATAATTTTCCGGATTTCCGTAGTTTGCAAGAGAAGCTACTGTGCCGTTTCATTCTTTCTTTTCCACAGCTACAATAGGGAATATGTCAACAAGATGGGTATAAATATTGCTAGGCTCTCTCCTTACTTCAATTTATTATCAAATAGATCATTAAAGATTAAAGCACGCACGTTTAGGAGACATGACCATCCACCATGAGTGCAGTCCTCCTTTACTCTTCAAATCCCTTGCCGAGCACCACCTTTGCATCAACTGCGCCTGAACCTGGTGTATAAGGGATATATCTTTTAACCTTGTACCTGAAATTCAGGCGAGTTAGTATTAAAGATGCGGAAATAGATTTCAATACTTACACCCATTGAACGGAGCCTATGCAGACATCTACACAACTTCGAATATAAGCATTCATTTGGTCTTCTATATTATGATGCCGACCAATCTGAGTTAGTTGATGTTCAAGGAGTATGAATTCTTCATATGATGATCTACAATCGCTCAAAGTTTTGTCGATAGCTTCTTGAACGGACTTCCCTTCATGATGAACTAGGATAGGCACAATGTTGTCAACATGCCCACATTGCTATTTCTATTAGACGGGCTTGGTCGTGTTGGACAGTATTCTATAACTCACAAGCTCATGGCGGGCCGATACGACATCATTAGTACTATCAAGTCAATATGTATAATATTGCGATGGAATGAGAGCCCTTACGCTGACACAATAAAGATGGCGAGGCGTCGCGCCCGAACAACATCTGGATGTGAAAAGAACCACTTGGGAAAGTCAAGGTGATATGAGTACCTAGATATATGTTATTTATTGGCGGAATCTTGCTTGGGAAAGTCGGCGCCTACAAGATGACAGCCATTGTTGGCTCCACGGCCGAAGATGCCATTCTTTGAGCCCAATAGGCCTCGGGGTCCAAGATGGTCCCAGCATCAAACTTGAGTTGGAGGTCAACAGCAGCTTCAAGTGTGTCCCGTAAACAACCGTGGAAATATTGCTTAAAGGAGTCTGAAGGTTTAAGTCAGTGATAATTGATTGAAATGAAGAGCAAAGGCATACCCGAATCAATCCCTTTGCGCATCTGTACCCCAAGTTCAAATAATGGCCGGGCTATAATATTATTAGGCGCAAGCTCGACTGGTGTCGCGTTTGCGTCTTCGCCAAATAGGCCCTGCCAGAAACAGTCTTGGGTCTCTTGATTCAGTTGGTGCAGCTTATCGGGATTGTTGTTGAAGTCGCCAAAATCGAGGCCTCGGAAAGTTTCAAGTCAGCTTGAGATTCATCACAATAGCTCGCTGTCTCACAGTCATCCCAGATGTACATCTTTAACTTTCATGTCAGCTTCAAGGGTGGCTACAAATTTCATTTACAGATAGCATACCCAATCTAGCCATTTTGCAAGATACACAAGGTCAGATGAATTTGCGTCCGGTACACATCCGCGAGCAAAAATACTAGCCCCAGCCTTGTTGAGTCGCTTGAGCTTTTCTGGATTTTCAACCCATCTGTCGAAATGATTAGTTTGTATGTTTTCTTTTACGGCGGCGGGACACATGATTCTTACTGTTTCGACCAATTGTTCACCTGTTTTTCAACCTCGTTGTTGAGTTTGTTCCAGCCCGGCTTCCACTCAGGGAAAATGTGGTAAAGGTACGGAATCGCCACCTCCTTCCCCACGCATTTCTCCAATAGAGTGTGAGCCTCTGTCTGGGTTGACGGCATATTGAACTCAATCTTGCGGCTTGTAGTGACGACAGATGCCGTTCAAAATGATTAGGGGGTGAGCCTTTATACTGCTCAATCTGATTTGGATTCCGTCTTTATTTCAAACTTGACTCGGCTCTTTTGGCATTTTTTGCCTACCTACTAGTGTAACTGTTTCAGACTTTAGGGTACGAGCTGAAAGGTCTTGTTCTTGAATGAATTTCTGTTTCAGATAATCACCTTGTGGGTAGCTGCGCCCCGAACTAAGGGTGTGATACGAGTTATATGCCAAGTTCAGTCATTATTGACTTCTCTTAATATTATGTTTGCGACATCACAGTATTACATATTCCATTCCCTTAAGAGAAAGCGAACGAGCTGATGTTCAGCTTAAGTCTTCTAATGAATGGAAATATTCTTCTGTCAATGGAAGCCTCCCATTCTAGGAAGAAGCACAGGGCCATCCATCACTGGATCCCAAGATGACTAAGACCAATTTTAACTATGACGAGTGATGAAACAAAACCAAAAGGCTTTGAGCCCTGCTACAGTCACCTAAGTCACATACGTCACTTAAGTCGCCTATGTCACCTGTGTCACCTAAGACACCTACGTCATCGGTGACTGTGAATACTCCAGCATTTAGAGACTAGTGTGATGATGTTGATATCACAACTCACACCCTTTTCTTTCATTATGTTTTCCTTAGGTCATTGGACGCATTTTCTATAAGCGTTAACCGCGCCTCGAGGATTGTTCCACCAAATAATAAATCCTCAAGTCCAAAATAATCAGTTGGATGTGGTCTTCTTGGACTTTTTCTCATCGCGTTACCATCTTTCAATCATCTTCCAGAGTTTGTCGCGAGTCCTCGTGCGTTCTTTTCCTTCTCCATTGGAAGCTTCCCCTTCAGTTCCTCGAAAGGTCTGCTGCTGAGACTCTTGAAGTGTGTCCTCCCTTGGAATCATTGGATTATTCTCCGATGGCTTGTCCCGCCGCTCAGGTACGTTCTTAGTAGCTGGGGGCTTCGGATCAGAAATTCCAAAAACACCACCAGTGACCCGTTCATCGCCTACCTTGTCTTGTATATCACTCAAACCATCATCATCTCCATCATCATTAATTTCGCTATTGTCATCCGAGTCATTTGATGTATCCCTATAAAGCGATGGTGTAACCCATAATTTGGGGAGCATGTCTTCCCGACTGGTGCAAATAAAATCCTGTGTGCCTTGTTCCTTAGAAGGATCATCAATCGCAAACCAGTAGTTGTCATTAATTTCCAAGTATATCCATTTTATTGTCGGGCTCGAGGGCCCATTTATTATGCAACAACTCCAGCCTTGGAAGTGAGGCTTTGCTGTGTATTGTTTCCAGATTAGGCGGGCACAAGAATCGTGGCCATTGGCAATTGCTAAGTGCAACAGATTAACCTGGAGTCCGTCCGTATTTTTCGATGCGATGAAGGCCCAAGGGTCGACTTTGAAAATTGCCTTGAGACACCCGACATTCCCATATAGAACGGCGAAGTGCACGGGCAATAGTCCCAGTGCCCCCGCGCCCAGAGAAGGATTGGCGCCATTTTTCAGCAAAACCTTTAGGCAGCCAGTTGTGCCTTGATGACAGGAGACGTGAATTGGAGCTATACCTTCTTGGTCTGCTATTTCAGGTCGAGACCCCGCAGCCATAAGCTTTGCCGTGATTTTACCAGTATAGTCAGAGCATGCCGCATGCCATAATGGTGTTCGGCCCTTGTTATCAATGGCACCAACTTCCAAGTCCGCAGATGGTTCCCAAATTCCGCCTTGAGGGGAGATCAAGTAACTCACTGCTGTCAGATTCCCCATCGCAGCAGCTCTATGTAAGGGCGTCTCTCCAGAGCGATTTCGTCGCCAGCCGCAGAGCCACTGGTAGCGAGACTCGCGCCAGAACCAGGATGATGTCGCATAGGCAGCGGCGAAATGCAGCGGATAGTCTTCGTTATTCATAGTTGGCTCGAGGTGTTCCAAGTTTTCGGTGAAAAACTTTGGTTCGGGGCCATCATCAAACTCGGTTCGATAGAGATGACGCAATATCGTCTCGAGAATATCTGCAGTTTCATGCAGCATCGCGAGATGCAGAGAGTTGAGACGCCTGTCGGACTTTCCGATTGGCTCTATACCCGAGTTGAGCAGCGTCTGAACGATTTCTAGGTTACCACCAATGATAGCCCAATGAATAGGACGAAGGGGTAGGAATGAATCTGATCTTCCTTCCAAAATACGTGAGGCATCAAGGAAGCTGAACGTTTGGGTTTCGGCGTTACCATAGAGAACCTGGACGCATCCTCGTGTCTCTGTGTCTCCTGCGGCTAAAGCATCCAAACAATATTTGCTCAAAGAGCCAAGTGAAGCAGGCCTTCCATTCTTGGACGCTATTCGTACTTTGGAGCCAATATACAGGCGGGGAAATATACTTATTTCAATGGAGTCAACCACTGTTAGATCTTCCATTAGCACCGATAGTTCAGAGCGACATTTATGCCACAAATCTTCCGTGGGAGAAGGTTTTTGATGTAAGGGGGTATGGTTAAACTTTTCCAAGTCAAGATCGGCTAGTTCTTGCTCGGACAGAGTTGATAGCGGAATGATCTGGCCATAATCCTCTCGAGTGGGCTGAAGATCACTCTTCTCCTTCTTGGGCTTTTGTGACAATACATGTAGAGTAGTTTCGATACCTCTCTTCCGATTGCGCTCGGTCAGAATAATCCATGTCGACATGTCAGTTCCATGTATGTCTTGGGTGGACAGCTCGTTGAATGAAATGTTTCCGGCAGTAGCCTCTCTCACGGCCCAAGCAAATGCGCTCTCAGGATCCAGGAAGGACTCTCGGTTCATAATCTGGCACCAGCTCCGACACAGGCGTTGACTGGGGGCATACATGCCAATGGCAACATCGAAAGTAGTGGTCTTCTCGCATTCTTTGACCTCCAGTCGGAGTATGCCACATGGTAGACCGAATGCTAAATCCTGAGTCTGGAACGTTTGGGTCCCTTCTGTCCAGCCCTGCTTTGGCCAGGCATCCTTGATTTTCCATTCAGATGTGGATTGGTGGCTGTCGTCTCTGGCCCCTGCAGGTAGCTGTAGTCGTGAACTGTCTTTCGCTGCGGTTACACGAATAATACGAATATCAGATGATGGATCCTGTTTGATGAAGACGCGTTCGTCCGTGGCATCTTCTATAAAAGTGATGTTGGGCTGGATGAACGTTTTCTTATCCGTTCGGACCCGCGCAAATTGATCGCCCATTCCCCAAATCCTCTTGAGATATATTACTGGTGATTCTCGCTGCCCATTTCTGGTTCTCTCGCAGTTTAGCACAACGCGAAAATCAGCGTCTTTGGAAATTTCTTCGTCGTCACAGGGAAGCAGAAGGAAGTCAACCCCCAAGCCCTTGCTGGTCACTGTGGGTGGAGTGCTGTTGAGAGTAAAAGGCATGGTCATTTCAATGTCGCTGTCATCCCAAAATTTATCTGGTGCATCTGCTAGTAGGCCACTGAAATTGCCAGCACGCCAGGCCGCATCGACCTGGCTTGGTTCCTCGAGGTCCAGAGGTTCGGAGTGCCATGCGAAAATTGATTGGTCCTCTTCTTTACTGAGGATTGCTTCCTGGAGCCGGATGAATGCCCGCTTCCCCTCTCCATACAGAAGGGGCATGTTCACATCAAAAATCCCCAGTAGGCAGTAGGCAATGTCTTCTTCCCGCGTGGTTTGGCGGTCTGCAGCCCAATGCATGCGTGAAGCCAGACTTACATCTTGAGGGCTCATTTCGCCCGTCAGCACGTCAAGCTGCACTCCGGTTATCTCGTTGAGGAGTCTAGTGAAGGCAATTTCCCCATTCTTAGATCCGAGGTAGCTCCAATCGCTCGCATAGAACTCAACCTGCCGCGATGCGATAAGTTCCTGGAGTGTCCACCCGCGAGTGAACCAGCGACTTTGACGAAAGGTGGAATTCTTCGCAAATGGATCCTCAGTGTCAGAAGGACGAACGTCAGCCAAATAAGCGTAGCAGATATCGGCGTCAGTGTACCAACGGTACATGGAGTTGATGGCCTCAGAGAGCTCAGCGCTGCTAGTTTTATCGATGCAGCAAGTATCAATCCAGATGTAATCATAGTGATTCCGACAAGCCAGGGAAGTACTGTTCAGCATTTTTTCCATGCCTTTCCCTTTCTTGGAGCGAAGAGCCGACTGTGGTTGATCGGCTGCCTGCACCCATGATGAGCCCTGGACCTGCGACAGTTGCAGGTCCTGCAGCAGCATCTCCTCCTTGGACCATGTGTGCGACAAGATGGCATAAGTTGGGATTTCGGCACCATAAACCTCAATGAGATCAATTTTTTCGGTACTGAGGAGTCGCATTCTGGGCAAATGAACGGACTTGCCACTTGGCATGCAGAGTCGTGACGCGAACCGAGCTGAAGATCCAATCGTCAGCTGGATATTGATGGGGCGCAGGATCGCATTATGCGTGGCGGAGTTGTGGCTTGACCCTGCTCAGCTGAAAAAATTGCACTGCAATTTTAGCGTCTGGAGGGCAGATCAGACAGCATTCGCTCCAATCAAAATCCCTGCTATGGCATTTGTCACGCTGGAACAAGAACATCATTTGAGGGCAGTCATGTGATGCAGGCAAGAGACATTCAATAATGAGGCCCTACCAACAAATCAATGTTCTTTCTGCGCACAAGAAGTGGCCAAGAAATTCCGCAGCCCCCGAAAGCTTGGTCTTGGATTCCAAAGACTTCACTAATTGCATGCCATCAATCTTAATAAATCATGTTCAAGCCTACATACGCAGCACTTGGTCGATGTTTGTATCTGCCACATATTCTACCCATCGTCGGGGTGACATCCGCGCCCTCCAACCACCATTCTCCATGAGAATCTCACAAAGAATCTTGCCAGTCTTTAAAAGCTGCTGATCATGGAATCTGGGGGCCACAAGAGAGATACCGATAGGTATCCCATTGGTCCCAACAAACGCTGGCACATTGATGACGGGCATATGAGATCCAAATTGCGTGGGCATATATGAGATGCGTAAGCTATGTTACCAGGCACACATGCCACAAATTACCTCTAGTATTCATGATGTCTTTGATCCCGATTGCAAGTCCATGTAACGGCCCTATCTTTTCCTTGGGGATCTTGTCTAAAGGTCGTGCTTGTGATAGAATGAATTCCGGATCTAATAGTATTGACAGGTCTCTTCGTACGAATAAAACTGTTGGCGAGAAGCTGAGCACCTACCAAGGCAAACCCATGCCTTGACGACAGTCTCGCGCTCCTTGATGCGATCTAGCAGAGAGCGAGCATATTGCTCCACGGTGATAATGTTATTATTAAGTAGCTTAAGTGTCTGGCCTGCTGTCACTTTGTATAGTGGCGACATTCTGTTCGATAACAGCCGTGATGCAGAGGAAGAGGAGGGACGACGATGAAATAGACAAAGAGACAACGTTCTCACTGAAGAGAAAACACATGGGTTAAGTCTTTGATAAACCTCGCGATCGTGCAAGGTGAGGAGGAACAAAGTAACTTTACGTCATGAAAATTTTGGTATGGCTCTCGAGATAACCTCATCACTCTTTGAGTTCCCAAAGACGTAGTATTCCAACAAATCTGCAGGACGGTCAGTGTAAAAGTGGCTACGACCTCAAAAGTCACTCCATATCTTTCTACCCATACTTCGAAATATTTGGTTCGGAACTTCCACTAAAAATAGGAGGGTTCTAGAGCTCATTGTAATAAGGCTTAATTTCTAAGCTTCATGATAAGTCATTAAGGGAGCGGGTTATGTCAAGTACGGCTGGTGTGTACGCCGTAGCTTATCCTATGCATAAACTGAATATATTTCTTTTTCATGGAGATTCCAGAAGCGCCAAATGAAAACTAATACTATCATTTCAGAACTTCAGAAAAAACTCCCTGGTATTGCAGGAATCACTCATCAATAAAGAACGCCGGTCGATGTGGTGTGTGAATGTAACCATAGGCGGGTGGCCGGCGCATGAAAAAGTAGCACGCGTGATCTCATGGAAACAAAGCATGTCAATTTCTAGCAATTGCATACATGCTGAAGTCACATCCCCCGCATTCAGGTCAGCGGACAAGAAACGACCGCAAATCATGGAGCAATGTTCCGAGCTGGCTCCTTGCCCATGGTGGAAGCATCCCCGACCGATCGGGCACCTAGGCGAAATGCAGTACACACCTTCTTGTCGGATGTGAATCGTAGCGCGAATGCTGTGCCTCTTTGGCCGGAGAGAACCGAAATGGTAAAGGTAAATCGCCCGGTGCCTGTCGCTCGTTGCCCGAATGGTGAGGGAATCCCACCAATTTTTGTCTAAACTCTGCTAGCGTGAAATTATGGATCGCGTGTCCGACGTGCCTCCCATCGAGTTCCCCGCGACAATCCGGCTGTGTGGCCGAGGTCCCGGCAAAGAAATGCCAGCTGGCTCGAATGGTCGCCGCGGAAATGTATCATGTACTCATATTAGCATCTGCTCAGCTCGGGCGAGTGTCGAGAAATGTGGTGGCTCCAGAGATTGGACGAGCTTTGCCGGCCGGCGCCGTACCCTTGTCAAACACGAGACATGCTACCGCTCTGGGCTGCTCGAAGGGGCTTTTGCTCCTGATACATCCTCCACACGTCTGCAAAATGAGGTAGACATTCAATCATAGACGGCCGAGGAACTATTCTATCCTTTATTCGATGGTGTGAGCTTGTCCGGCCTTGGAGCTGAAATGAGGATAGCCATCGCGGGCGAGCCACCCCTGAATACGATCCAAGGAGTGGGGTAACACCATCACCGCCCTCGGATGACCCAAGCTTTGGTATATGAATGGCAGGGTATCCGAACTCTGTCGCCGAAAAATTCTCCGTTGCTTCCAGTTCCAGCCATTTGGCCGATGACGACACAATTAACATTTATGTTCCAATAGGCTCCGGATATACTCGAAATAGACGGCTATTCAAGCTTCGGGGAACATATATATCTTTCGAAAAAAGCTTCATAGCATAGTCCAGGACACCAACCGACTCAACAATTTAGGGTTTTGACAACAACAATCGCTCTCAAAATGCTCTTCCAGACTGTTCTGATCACCGCTCTCGCCACGGTCTCCATGGCCATGCCTGGCCTCGAGAAGCGTGCAGTTACGTGCCTCAAGGTCGGCGCTACTGCGACCGCCCGATGGACCAACTCTGCCGGAAAGACTTGCACTTTCACCGGTGTTGTCGGCAGCAACTACGGAGCCAACCCCTCTGGCTCTGGAGAGTACGTGTTTTGATCACTGGAATCTCAGTGAACTTATCGCTAAACTATGACTACAGCTACTCTTGCAACGGCCGATGTGGTGCCGGATGCACTGGAACTGCTGTTGGAAACGTCTACACTCAGGACTGCTTCTCCCACGACATTTGCTCCTACTTTAACAGCGCCAGTGGTGGTTCCAGGTATGAACTTCCCCATTCAATTCTTATTTCGAGTTCCTGACTTTTTTTAGCGACCCCAACTGTGGTTCTGCCTACAATGCTGCTGTTGATGACACCGCCCTTGGTCTTGCTTATGGCTGCAGCCAAACAAACCCCAGCAACTCTGTCTCTAAGCCTAACGGCCAGCCTTCATGCTCCTAAATTGGGTAGTTTGTATTATATTATCACGACCAGCGTTGAAACATTGATGGAAATTGGGCATAGCATCATGTAAAATTGACTTGTACACACTAGCCAAACGATGTCGATGTATTTTTAAAATTGAATTTGGATTCACCAGATTAAATTCGAGTCCACACAAGCTCATTATCAGATTTCCACGACGTGCAAAGTAGTGGGCGATCACAGCATGGACTCTTCAGTTTAAGGCAAAAGCCCTGGTTTATAACCGTTGCCTTATTCCTACTTGATATGGCTTAAGTGTTCGCTTCTCACGCTACGGGTGGTTTTGGAATGCTTGCAGAGAGAAACAGATACGTGTTAACTCACTCAACTACAACTACCATTTTGCCATTTGTAACACCGGCTTCCATCGCCCTATGGGCCTCATGGATATCTTCGAATTTGAATACCTTCCACGGCTTGGCATCAAAATGACCAGCTGCGATATTCTGGACAATGTCCTTCAGCGGCACATTCGAAACAGGGAACTCCGGTGTGCCAAATACAAAACTCCCAAAGAAACTGAAGTGAACACCGCTCGCCATCTGCAGAAGGGGATTGAAGCCCGGCAGAGGCCCAGGCCCCGAGATGGGATCTAGACCGCCGAGCCAACCAGCCAAACACAAGCGGCCGTCCCGCTTGACAAGCGTAAGCGACTCGACGACTGTACTATTTCCCACGAGCTCCAAGACACGATCAAACTTTTTGAGCTCACCGCCGTGTTCTTCTTTAAGGCGCTGTGCAAACGAAGGCCCCTCAAGCATAACGTCCGCCACCCCAAGTTCTCGCAGCATCTCAATCTTGCCTTTGCTGCGTGTCGTTGCGGTGACAACAGCACCTGCGTGCACTGCAAGATTTACAGCCGCTCTGCCTAAGGAAGACGTGGCCCCGCGGATGAGAAGTCTTTGCCCCTTATCTAGGGCCAGGTTTCTGAAAAGGCAGGTCCATGCGGTGGCGTAGCTCTCTGGTAAAGCAGCTAATTCCGCCCATGAAAGAGGGAGTGTTTCGTTTTTGGCGCCTAGCTCAACGATATTACTGACGTTGCTGACAGTGTACTCTGCGTAGGTGCCCGGTATTGTGCGCCCAAGGCCTCCCATGAGAGTGGCTACCGGGGTTCCGACTGAGAATTCGCCGCCGGGGCACTCTTCAATGATGCCCACGCATTCGATGCCGCTAATCGGGACAGACTCGGCCCATTCGCCCCGGCGCATGTGCATCTCGGCATGATTGACTCCAAACGCTTTGACTTTGATCAACGCGGTTCCTGGGCCAGGGCTCGGCTTTTGGACCTCTTGAATGACGAGGTTCTCGACAGGTCCAAATGACGATATCACGATAGCCTTCATTTTTTCAGAGGACATGATGTGCACTGATTGTGGGTTTGAGTGTCGAAATATGATGTGAAGTATGTTGATGACAGAGGGATGGAAAGAATGAGGCTTCTTTGGAGATTATGCATTCCCTTATATATCCAGAAGGGTATATTAATTTGTTCTGAACACATATCGTTCACATGCTACAAATATTGACATCTCCACGCCTTTCATTATTACTAACTCACAATGGCGTCGAAATCCTACCCAACCAGACAGTTAGCGCCCGCGACTTCCGAATCCAACGCGACAATGAGCTGCGCGAAGTGTTTGCGCGGTGTTAATTGGACAAATCTGTTTGGAATCTTTCATTAGCGGGTGTTCTCCGACTCTTGGACCTGAGGAGGGATGATGATAGTCAGAGGACGATTGATGATGTGTGCTACACCAATATGCATGATGGGTACTGTTATTGACTGAGCAATCTTGCGTACTGTGCATCTATCTAGCTTTGGGGCAGAGAGTGATGTCGGGTGGGTTTGCAACAATTTCTAATTACATAAACCATAAACAATTCTTCTGATCTGAAAAATAGCCCTTTTTCTCCCTTCAAACGGCTGGATTGGCACCTGAAATTTATTGCATGGCATCTTGGGTCTCTGAGCTGGTGCCCAGTGTCAGGCTACAGTCATCCTGTGCTTGATGATCTGATTGGACACCCGTCGGCTTACTCGCGCGATGGTGCCTGTTCCGCTTCATCCATTTTCTCTGCCCTCCAACAAAGTTGAGACACGGTTCAGCAAAAACGCCAGCGAGGCAAAGTTTGTAGATGCGCCGAGAGAGTGTCAATCCCCCATGTCTCTTTCGTGTGTACTGTGTTGCATCCCCTTTCGCAGCCAGCCTGGGGCATCATGGGCGGAAGAATTTAGGGCCGGTTGGGTGCATCCATTGACCCCATCTCAGGACTCTGCTGACCTCTATAGTCTACACCGATAATGCGGAATGGGAGAATGCAAGACTTTCCGGAGTAGGGAAAGCTCAAAGTGATGACACAGAAGCACCGGTAGACCCAGCGAAGCGATACGACGATGAAGACATCGAACCAAGTTCCATGATCTCCATTAGGCTGCATACCCTTCAATTGGATCAGATTGTCAGCCCGACTCGAAACTCCCAATCATCGTTGTTTTGGGGGTTCGGATTTCATTCTTCCTGCTGGACCATTCTTACGCAGCTTGGCCGTATCGACTTGCAACAACTGCTCCTTGCGTGCTTGTCTATGCCTTTCACTCCCGATAGGCTTTTGCATTGGGGCCATGATTACGGAGGAGCAGCAACGAAAGTCGCCAGAGGATTCTCTATGATGAATACCAAGTTCTGGACGGAGCAGCCAGGCAGCCCAATTCGCTCTGACCCGTTGAGTGTGCCTGCTATTAGCAGTTTCGTTCGGATTGAAGCCATGCTGGAGACATCTTCCCATTTCAAGTCACACCATATCGACCTTTTGAAAAACAGCTCGACAGTCGACTGCTTTGCATCTCTCCCAACCGAAATTCTCCTTCAAATTCTCATATATCTTGAGTCAGAGGATGTTTGTCGTCTACGAGTTGCTTCGAGGACTGTTGCTGGTGTTGGGCTGATAGAGTCTTTCTGGGCCTCTCGGTTCTCCGAAGGACGCGAATATGATTATCTATTTGAGTCTCGTTGGTCAAAGCCACCATCCTGGAAGGCTCTATATGACTCGATGCGTCATGTGCAAAACAATCCAAATTTGATCCAAAGAAAACGCATCTGGTCACTAGCTTCTAAGGTCCAAGAACTATTAGATCAGATGGGTGGAATTTGCCATGGTCAACCGGCGCACTCCTCTTTCGAGCCTAATGCTGAAGATGACAATATTTCATGGTATACAGCAAAATATCGTAATGCGGAGCATGACAGCTATTTCTTCTCTGGAGCTCGGCCTCTTCGCGTACGGACCGTCAAGATGCACCCTGAAATTCAAGGTCTTTATGTCTCTTTCGTCAAAATAAACGACAGTAACTTTATCTCGGGTTTACGATTTCAGCAGATAAATGGTGAATTTGTGCTGATTGGCTATTCCCATCCAGCCACAGAGGTTCGCATGGCACTTCCCCATAAGACTACTATTAATGGTTGGTATTTGGCAGTCCATGAGAGAGGAATTAAGGGAATCGCTGCATTGATGGAAGACGGAACGATTTCGCCATGGGTGGGGGAGAATGAAGGAAATATTAAGCGGCGATTGGCCATGGCCTCGGGACCAATTTCTGCATTAAAGGCCAGATTTGACGTGAGATTCATTTCTTTCTTTGTTAAAAGACTATTTTGGATTTTCTTTTCTTTTTGGAAAAGTACTTTCACAGCACAATTAGCATACATCTCCTTCTACATACCGCCAATCTCACCCACACCACCACAGTCCAATATTTTTCAATATCCTTCCCCCCAAACGGTTTGTGAAACTTACTTACATGTCTCTTTAGGCCATGAAACTTGTGTCTCTGAGCGTTCCTGCGTATTTTCCAGAATCTTTGTCATTGCGAGACTCTGCCTTATGGACGACAGACGTGCCATCTGAGAAATTTATCTTGGATAAATGGTCCAGTCATCATTATTCGACTAACATACATAGACCAATTTCAACAGTGTTATTTGGCGGCAATGATGGGCAAGATCTTTCTCAACTCATCGAGATTGTTGGATGGGTGGGACGTCAAGGGCTTGTTGGAATACAGTTCCTATACATTGACAAATCCAAAAACCGGTCCGTCGGCAATGTTGAAAAATTGGATAGAGAACTCTTGGCAAGAGGAGACGAGCCTCATTTCAATTCTATACATTTCCCAATCGATGGCCCAGGAGGTGAGACTATATCGGGAATTGATTACCGAGGAACTGAGGAAGTCCAGTTTATCAGAGTAATTTGGCACTGCATATGCCAGCCTAATAAGAAAGCTAACAAAAGTGTTCCAGATTCAAACCAATCGTGGAAGACAAAAGGTGCTCTGGTCAGCCGAAAAGTCTTTTCCGAGAAAGGCTTGGACACCTATTCGACCTTCTGGTGATATAGTTGTTGGACTCTTTTGTAGATTTGTATGCTTTGGTCAAAGCCCCAGTTGCTCATTGACTAACATCTATTTAGAATCCAAATTTATGCGCCATTGGGTTGATGTCGATTAGTAATTGAAAGGAAGACACAGGTTTCCGAGTCGAGACCGATAAAACATGCATATAAGTGCTTTTTAACTGCCCACCATAATCTTTCTTTATGGATCAAAGGAGTGAGCAGGAATGATTTGCAAGCTCGACAAGCCGCATGACTCCAAGTCAGTAAGCAGGTATCTTGCCTAGATAGTTCGAAGTCTCGCGATTGATGAAGCGTTGAAATTAAAGATAGTTTATGAATCAGATATTTCAATTAGTACTTAATTTGCATACAACGATAAGCCCTTTCCAGGTTATGGAGCATAGATGCTGCATTTGTGAAACCGAGCTGGCGCGAGGTAACTGGCTGAAGGGCTACAGCATGTCTGTAGTGAATATTACGACCAGGGTGCACTCAACCACAGCGCCTGTTTCCCCGCATATCGGACTTATCCGGAAGAATGGTCGCCGACTGCTAACCCGCTGTAGGATACATAAGCGATCGGCCTTGCCGACATGTCCTGCTGTGGCTGCGGAACTCTCATTTCGTTCGTCGGAAAGACGCCGTTTTGTCCTAACGAGCCAGACAGACCTTACCGTCAGCGGGCTTCGCTTAAGACATTTCAATGCCGCACCACAGGACCAGCACAAATGATGAGTGTCCTGCAGAATAATCAACCTCTAGTAGCACTGTTAAATTGTAAAAGTCCAACTTAGATCTATCGCCATGCACAGCTCGAATCTGTATAAAGAGTTGGTTCTGTTCTTGTTCTTTAGCACCAGACCTTTCTCATCCACAGCTTGTTTATACCAATTCCTTACTGGTTCCTCCATCCCAGCAGCCTCATAATGTACTCAACCTATCTCATCGGCGTTGCACTAGTTATACTTGGCGTTGACACCGTCAGTGCTACGGATCCTTGGTGCTCCATCCTCGCATCGCGACCGGGAAATTTGGTATGCGGTGTCCAAGGCCATACCGAATCCGATAATGGAAAGTTAGGTGATCCTCGTCAAGTACCAGACGCTACAGCATGTGCCGATACGTGTTCCTCGAATCAGGCATGTAGTTTCTTTACCTACGGCCCCGGAAAAAACTGCCAGCTCTACTCTGGAAGTGTCAACGCTGCTCTATATCATGGTGGCGATACGGGAATGTCTTTTTACGAGATGGATTGCTTCCAATGCCGTGATGGTACGTATAGAACTGTTATCTATTCCTCACAAAATATTATCTAACAAGACGACTAGCGAACACTGCTCTCGGCTTAGATTTCGAAAATGAAGATGTTGCGCCATGGAGCATGGACTGGACCGAGGGCGCCGACTTTGCGCTTGGTATTCTGAAAACAAGAGATGTTACAAATGTTCTCAGAATTATGGAAGCATCAAACACTGGCTCTGCTCGAGCAAAATATGGCAATTCATTCTACCTCGAAGCCGGAGCAACCTATCGCCTGACGTTTCTCGCCAAGTCCAACAAGCCAGATATCCAACCTTTCGACAATTTGAGATTCGAAATATTCTGCGGCGATCAAACTGTATTCGAGACTTTCCCGGAGAATGGCAAGTCATATTTCGCTGGCATGATTCAATTCTCGTCAAAGTTCACCATTGGAGAGGGCCAGGGAGGATCTGCCTTCCTTGCTATTTTAGTTGAGGCGAGTGGTTCGCAGATTGATTGGTATTTTGACGGGATTTTCATCCAAAAATTGCGATGGTCTCCAAACCTATTGCAACTGGACATGGCGAATCCCGAAGAACTAAAGTGTAAGGATGGGTTGACAAATGGTGGGGCAAGAGCCTGCCGTCCACAAAATGGGGAACTGTAAGGGTCAATCAGTGGTAATTGGCGCACCATCGAAAAAATGATATGAGGCTAGTTATAGAAGAATTAAAGTGGTAAGGACACGAGATGAGCACTCCAAATTGATTGTTAGGAAATTTTTATGATATTGAAGAATGGTATTGTGTTTTTCGTTGCGCAAAGACAAGTAACTGAGCTAAAATTTGCACTGCTAGGTTCCAAAATAGGCATTGCATCGCCATATCCAAAAACAATTATGCCCAGTTTACTCGCTGAATGAAAGAGGCCGTTTAGTATGTGGTTGGTTGTCACATTTACACGGATCTAGCTCATCGTTGAATATAACTTCATCAATTTAGGGTAAACGAGACCAATCTTGGTTGAGATCCGGAGTTTCGGCAGCGATACGACAGTGAATTCTTTCCGGCGACCGAGGCACAAGAATGGGGACAAATCCACTAATTTCCTACCCTAGACTTGGCAGAGATTGCGGGGCCGTCAGTTACGACTACAGATTTGGCCTGAGCATAAAGACCAAATGATCCACAGCCGACCACTATGGAGTCACTGGAGCTCTTGCGACGGTTAGAGTTGTATTGTGGAGGCTTCTCAGCTACTCCTACATATTCACGATGAAATTGAGCCTAGTTACAATGATTAGGTTCAATCTAGATGTTGGATAGCCCATTCCTTGAGCGGCTGAAACCTAGCTATATTTACAGCTGGAAAAAGTCTTTTCCTCGTCCTTACTCCGGAGTATAACAGTGGCGGTCTAACCCATGCCAGGCTTGACGAGCTGATGTACCTTGCGAAAACGAGCGTGCTCCCTGGTTTACTTCCAAATGCAAAATATTTTTTGGGGTCATCCCACATTTCCATACCCCGGATTCTGGGTGCTGATGGGTTAGCGGTGACGCGATCTGGTGGGATAATTGTGTACGCCTTTAAATCCGAGAGCCCGGGCCCTTGAAGTCGGGAGCCCCACGATACGGCCGACACAAAGACAGGCTATAATTGCGTGATGAGCGTGCATCTGTCAAAGACCGGGGGTAGTGCGAAGAAAGGCCTTGTCGAGTCCAATCATCCCAGCTCCCAGCGCAGGCGGCCCGGGGAAGAACCCGAGTGCACATCTGCAGAGCAACATCGTGGTCCTGTCAGTTTAGCTCTGACGGTCATTTTCTATTTCAGAGGTGCTACATGATAAACTACTGCTCCCTTGCCACTTTACCCCAAAATGATCCTTGTTCCGCCGACAAGTCTTGGTGTGTGCCCGCTTGTTTGAGTGGGATAGACTACCACCCGTCGCGTCATCAAAATGATAAAGATTAGCGGTGCTTTGACCACTGAGAATACAGACGCATGTTTATAAGTTTCGGGATATCACTTGGCTGAAGTCACCGTCGTGCTTTGAGTTTTGACTTCCCTAGAGCTGCGCAGCCCTATTGCTTGGCAAAATTATTTTCCTTGCGCGAGGCCGTCACCCAACATGTCAAACCCCGACGAGAAAACCCAAGCGCCGGACGCTTCATCCTCGAAATCAGTCGCCGAGGCTGTTGTGCACCGGGGAAATGAGACTGACAGTTCCTCGGATGATGGTGTACCACCAAAGACATGGAAGTCGTACATCTGGGACACACTTGACAAACCCAAGGAGGAACGCAAGTTTCTTCTAAAGTTGGATTCTGTCATTCTCACTTTCGCATGCTTGGGATATTTTATCAAAAACCTGAACCAGATCAACATCAACAACGCGTACGTTTCGGGGATGAAGGAAGATCTGAACATGTATGGAAATGAGCTCAACTACATGCAAACGCTGTGGACAGTTGGATACGTCATTGGAGAAATCCCCAGGTAAGAAATATCATCATTTGAAGTCGAGACATCCGGGTACTACTGAAATGGCCTCAAATATGGTACTGATTGTTACTAGTAACATCCTACTGACCAGAATCCGACCCTCAATTTGGATTCCGGCTTGTGAAGTCACCTGGTCGGTTCTTACGATTCTCATGGTAAAGTGCACCAATATCAACCAGATTTATGCCCTAAGATTTCTCATTGGACTTGCCGAGAGTACCTTTTATCCTGGAATGCAATACATCATTGGCTCATGGTATCGCAAAGACGAATTAGCGAAGCGGTCATGCATCTTCCACGCTAGCGGCTCTATCGGCGGCATGTTTTCAGGATATCTGATGGCTTCCGTATATCACCTTGGAGGAACTCACGGGTTCAAGGGATGGCAATGGCTGTTTATCATTGATACGGTCATCTCTCTGCCAATCGCTGTGGCCGGATTCTTCTTCTTCCCGGATGTCCCCGAAATCACCCGATCTTGGTATCTGACCAAAAGTGACATTGCGATTGCTCAAAAGCGGATGCAGCTTGAAGGCCGCGCCAATCGCTCACCATACACCCTTGCGAAGATTAAGAAGATCTTTTCCAGCTGGCACATCTACCTTCTGACAACTCTCTACATCTTCTTCAACAACGGATCTGGATTTTTGACCCAGCCAGGGTTTCAGCTTTGGCTGAAATCCAAGGGATACACCGTGTCGCAATACAACACCTACCCCACCATCACGCAAGCCGTCACCGTCGTTACTACACTGATCTATGCCTGGACGTCGGATACGATTTTCAAAGGAGGAAGATGGCAGCCCATCGTGTTCTCAGGAACTGTTTTGACAATCTTCTATTCTTCACTCACAGCGTGGAATATTCCAGATGGCTGGAAGTGGGCATGCTACATCTTAGTCGGCTTCGGCGGCGGTATCAGCGGTCTCACATTCGCCTGGGCACACGAGATTTGCAAGGAGGACAATGAGGAGCGAGCTCTGGTAGTTGGCTCTATGAATGAGATGGCCTATGTTATCCAAGCTTGGCTGCCGCTGCTAATTTGGAAGACCACTGACGCCCCGCAATACTCTAAAGGGTTCCCTACAATGATTGCCTTTGCCATTGCAATGGCAGGAAATGCGTTTGTCATTAGGTTCCTGCACAGAAGGGAGCTGCTGGCGAAAAGGGCGGCTTCTGCAATTGGCGAGATCTAAGCAAGGAGCTTTTTATATATACTGTCAATGCGAGTGAAGCAAGATATTTTATCAATATGGAATGCAAAGTGAATAAATCTCGTATTATTTTACGAAAATCGATTGTTAGTTCTATTGATGTGACGAGGTGTACAAATGTAGGCTGCATCGTAGCGTATCCAACTAAGATGATCCTATCGTCGGAAAAAGGAATCGGAACCAACACAATGTTCAATGTGCGAATTCACGCCGATACCGTGCATGAATTCTCAAAGTCTACATTAATCTTCAAGAATCCATCGGAACATCCTGCAGTGCGGTGGCGCTTGGCGGGATTTTCGTTGGTTCACTGGCTAATGATTTGATTCAGTCGGGAGATAGTACGATCAAGACAACTATCCGGCCGGAATCGCCTGAGAAATAAGAATAGTTATTCGTTTTTATGCACACAATTTCATATTTCTAAGGCGTCAGTATGCGTTCGTGGGCACATTTATGGGTCGTTCGTTTTGTGACATAATCCACACGATGACGTGCTTGCGAGTCTCTCTGACGTCCATGCTTTGGCACACTCTGTGGCTTCCCCAGCTGGTATCTGTTACGAATCACACCAGCCCGTTGTATCGCGGCTAGAAACAGCGCATCGGAGCCGAGCGGGAGGAGATGCGGTCGTAAGAGATGGGGTTTGATTACAACATTTTGGTTGGTCACTTAGCATATTATATCTAGTACCGCCCCTCAATCAATTGAACCAAAAGCAGCACCAATGCTTCCGAATATCCTATCAATTAACTCATCAGAGGCTCTGTAATTCACTTTTACATCATTTCAGATGAGTCCGCATCGCACGAACGGCGATTCGCCGACTGCGCCCGAGTCTTCGAACTTTGGCCCTGGAACTAAAGTCGCCGTCATTGGCGCGGGAGTGAGCGGCATATGTACTGCAGCATATTTATTAAAGGAAGGTGTCGATGTAACGGTCTTTGAACGTTCTGGAAGCACTTCTGGGGTGTGGGTTTACGACTCCAAATCACCAAACAGCCCGAGCTATCCGAGTGTCTTGCCGTCCGCTGGCGATTACGAGAAGTCCAAGCCTGGCCAGTTCTCTGCCCAGACACTGCTGTCAAAAACAAAAAATGGACATAGTTTGAACAAAGACGACGAAGAACAAATTCGAACCACCTTTTCGCCTCCGGGACCAGCTTACGCAGGACTAAGAAATAATGTACCAACAAGCCTATTGTATTGCAATCTCGGACCTTGGCCTGAAGGAACCGAGGATATCACCAGTCATCGTAACATTAAGAGTTACCTCCAGGGCCTGAGCTCCGAGCATGGAGTTGATGACGTTACTATTTTCCACACACGAGTTGAGGATGCTCGAAAGTCGGAAGATGGCAGCAAGTGGATCCTTCGAACGGTCACTTTGCTCAAAGGCCCTGGATCTCCTCGTTTTGTAGAGAGGTCGTGGGAATTTGACGCCTTGGTGGTTGCGTCTGGACATTACAATCTGCCACGTATTCCGGATACCCCAGGTCTTTCGGAATGGAAGGCTCGATTTGGCAACCGCATCATTCACACCAAGGAGTACCGACACCCCGAGGCTTACAAGGATAAAACTGTGCTAGTTATTGGTGGTGGTGCATCAGCCATGGATGTCTGTCGAGAGTCGACTGCCGTCGCAAAGAAAGTGATTCAGAGCACTCGTGGTGGCGATTTCGATATACCGCCGTCTATGTTACCAGAGTCGATCGAGCATATCGGAGGCATTGAAAAGTTTGTTATCGACCCAGAAGCTGCCGCATCAAACGGCAATGGAGAGGAAGATACCATTCGGGGACATATTGTTTTAAAGAATGGCCAGATCGTTCGAGATATTGACAACCTGGTTTTGGCAACAGGGTATTTGACCTCTTACCCATTCATCACTCAGTATCATTCAGATACGCTTGATATCGACGATCCAAGGCCTGATATTCTAGTCACATCAGAAGGCAACATGGTCCATCATCTGCACAAAGACATTTTCTATATTGAGGACCCATCATTGGCGTTCATTGGAGTGCCTTACTACACAGCAACATTTTCACTCTTTGACTACCAAGCACAAGTTCTCGCTCGCGTATATTCAGGAAAGACAGAATTGGCAAGCCGAGAGTCAATGCGAGACGAATATGAGAAGCGCGTGGCTGCGAAAGGAAGGGGACGAGGTTTCCACAGCTTGGCTGAGGAAGGCGCCGAGCCAGGTTATGTGAAGGAGATTGTTGACTGGGCCAACTCCAATTTGATTGATGAGAAAGTTGAGCCTCTGAAGGGTCACTCCGAGGAATGGTTGAGAATTTACTGGGAAGCAAGAGAGAAGAGGAAGCAGCTGAGAGAGACGGCCGAAAATCACCCAGAATCTACGTTTGCCAAATTCAAGTAAATATTTCCTTTCAATTTAATACATCAGACCTTTCAAAGCTCGCTGCATTCGTATTGGCTTCATAGTATTTCTCTGTACCTAGGTGACTATGGGCATAACAGCCCAGCACAAATTGACCGACACTGTTCTTAAGATAGCCTGAATAGACATCTATGTCTCAAAACACTTATTTATAGTTGACAATAGAACCGAATGTATCGGCTTGTCCCCAAATTCCATGCCGAAGGCAGGAAAGCTGCACAATCTGAGAGTGGTCGACGAACAAGTTCACGTCAGTACCAAATTCGCGGATGTACCAATTGAACACCTGAGGATCGGCCGCCTCGAACATGACCTTTTCCTGGGGGAGTTCCCTCAAGATCTTTTGGATGACATCCGTCCTCCAGCTGGTGACATTTTCTGTTATGCCCTCGCTTTCGATCATGATTCGCTCAACACCAGCATCAATGAAGCGTTTGCCCATGTCGACAATCTTGGACGGGTCAGAAGTGCCCAAGGATTCGAGATCGGACGCCTGTGTATCACCTCCGGCGCCGAACTGAATGCCACATTCTGGTTTCGCAATGAGACCTTCTGCGTGGACTTTATCGACGATGCGGAGCCAGTCGTCTTGAGGAATAGAGAGAAAGCCGGAGGAAATTTCAATGACATCGAACCCAAGGGCCTTGCACTTCTTGAGATATTGGTCTACTGCCGCTTTTGGGTCAGATTGAAGCAGGACATGCTCCATCCACCCTCCCTGTAATATAAGTTTAGTAAGTAAGTGTCGTGAAGTCTTACAGGAAACTTAGCCCGTACCGTAGAAACATAGACATCGTATTGGTGAGCGAGATCAATCAATTCCTTCAATTTATCCTCTGGGAATAGTGAAAAGGACCCGCCGGCAAATTTGAGCCCATCCACATGGTGTCCCATACTACAAAATCAGTTCAACGCTCGTTCAGTTTGGTTACCGCAATACGCACGTTTCAAGAACATCCTGTAAATATCGCTTGCCCATAGCGGAGTAGTATGGACCTCGAATTTCGGTCACACCAGTTGTCCTGGGCTTAGGTGGGCGGGGATTGTGACGTACAAAGCCAAACCCTTGGGCCTTGTCCTCTAAGAGAATTGGTGGTGAGGCCTGCAGTCTGCGTGATGATGTTGACAGCGGCCGAATTAGGTTTTGGCGGTTAGCTGCTAAAGCTGGCCGCATTGCGCTCAAAACTCGTGAAGAAGCTGCCATCATGTATAATGTATATTTGAATTAAAATAAAATTTATTTTGATTCTTGATTAATGTCTGATGGCTTTTGGCATTCATCCGGCTAATTGTTAAATAAGTTGTTGTTGATATCGATGACATCACAGTTATGATATCAATATGATGCGAGCAAACACCACTCCTCTGCGATATCGGTATCAACGTTACAGCAGCCCCTATGTTTTCCCACTAGATTAAATAGTTTCCTGATTACGGCTCATCACTTGGACCGGTTTTTGGCATCCTGATATCATGATCAATCCCCAAGTGGTAGCCAACCTTGTCAGCCCATCGCCGATTGCATCCGAACTGTAGGATAGGCAAATCAATCGCCGAAATTGCGCCGTGCACTACAATGTATTGATTTTTCTATTTATTATACATGTCAGTCTATTCCATAAATATTTCCCGTACTTTAATAGAAAAAACCGTGGCAAAGGCAGATTACCCAGAGCCTGACCGCCGCCATTCCCCACATTTCCTACCTGCCCAGCAAGTCCCGCCTGTACCTTGTAGACAGCATCCTCCTATGATTCAAATATGACGTTGGCATATTCATGTTCTATTTGCTTGGTTATGATCGTTTTGCCCACTCATCATCACCCCTCTTCCATGATTGCAAAAACACTTGGCCCAGTCGACCCCAAATGCGACTGGGTATCTCATGGCCAACATCCTCCCACAGCACATACTCAGCGTTGGGGATGCCGTTCGCCAGAGCCTGTCCATGAATCACACCAAAAATTTGGTCTTTGCCAGCCTGGATCACCGTAGCTGGACATGTGATTTTGTGAAGGACTTCCACTCCCGGCCGTTCCGAAAACGCCGCGGCGCCGTGGTTCGGGCCTTTGCTATATAGCGTCCCGGCCTTGGCGTCCCGTTCGGTGATGCGCGTGACGAGTTCCCTGTTCTTTGCTTTCTCCCCATCATTCAATGGCTGCGCTGAGTATGCTTCGTACAAATCCAGGTAAAAGTCGATGTATTGTTTTTTTCCGGCCCCGATTCCAATGGGGGTGAGTCCCATGTTGATTGTCTCGTATTCTTCATTCAACGGCAGCTCTCCGGGGGATGCATATAACAGAGTCAGGCTTCTAAGCTGCTCGGGCCGGCGCGCGGCGAGCATGTAGGCCAGGGATCCCCCCATGCTGGCACCGACAATGTGGACACCTTTGGTAGACAAACCAAGATGATCAATCAGGCCCTCGATGTCCGAGACCATATGAGCCAGCGTGTATCCTGCGGGAACGGGAAACTCGGTCGACAAGCCCGTATCACGGTGGTCGAAGCGGATGATGAAGCGTCGGTCACCCTCTGGGCTGAAGAACGGGAGCATCTCGTCCTGCCATTCGAGCATCGACCCGCCATGGCCGGCGATCAGGATAACGGCGGGGTCAGCCGGGTCCCCGAAAGTTTGATAGCACAACCGCACGCCGTTCGGCAGTTTGACGAAGAGCTCCGGCGATGCATTCATTTTCTCGGCTTGAATGGTGTTTTCCGTGAACTGTGATGCGATGGTCTGTTATAAAATTCTCAGACCCGACTGAACTGAACGCGTGCCGGCTTCCGATTGATCGAGACAAGATGTGGGGAAAGCAGACAGTTGGCCTGAGGCGGTCCGCACGAATGTCAAAAGTGTAAGCATGGCTGGATGGGTCTCGATTAGCGCCAAAGTAAAGCTGCTGGATCTTTTGACCCCGAGGACGCGCAGGATCACTATCCTGGATTGTCGATATTCACTTTCCCCTCAAACGCACTAAATATTCACACACTACTTGCACCCACAAGACCAACATTGGGATTCGGGAAATATTCACTACCGTAACCGTTTTTAAGCCACTATAGAATCAATCCGAGACACTTTTGGGTACTCCCAAGTTCCATCCATCATGTCAGGTAGCGCCCCATAGAACCTAAAGCTGACCGTAAAAACTCCACCGCCAACTGGCCCTGGAAGCCAATTGCTGGTCCACTGTTTGGGTGGCTCAACATCGGCAGCCTGAATCAGCACTTGAAACCCTTTTCCAGGGCCATTATGGATTTCGGTGCCATCTTGGTATCTCAAGCCGCTTCGGTCCCCGATATTGTACCTCTTGAGCGGATTCGGTATTAGATATTGATCTTCGCCGTAAATTGTCAGACTCCAGAAGCCGGTCTCCCTCAACCTTGGCGGACCAGACGCAAACTCGAGAAGATATGAAGTCTTCTTCGTCAGTACGAGTTTGTCTGACCCACTTGCAGCTCCGGCGGTGAAGGCTGGATACGCAGCTTGGTCCCGCGTGAGAATTAGGTATCCACGATAAGCTGAAAACATCCTCGCGGCGTAAAATGATTTGAAGTCTCCAGAAATAGACGGAGCAGGCTGTGTCCAATTATTCCCCAAGTCTTCTGACAGACCAGGCGCCTTCCGGGAATTGGTCGCACTGCGATCGGCGGTAGACACGGCAGCAGAAATGTCTGTCCCTGGCCGTTGTTCGAAGGTTCCTCCCAACATACCTGCCCGTTCAAGTACTTGAGCTACCCATATTTGGTCCCCCAGAACCTCTGGCGGATTGTAAGGTGCCAATGCGGCTGTAAGCTCAAGTACCGACTTCCCAAGTGCAAACTTGGAAGAATCATCAATTAAGCGAGTAAAGATGCCGAGGTCTAATGGCGGAATGTTGTGGGCCGGATCTTCACTGCGCCCCAAACTTGTAAATTTCATTTGGTCTTGAAAACCCCGAACTTTGGCCAGATCCTGTTCCGTTCTTTCTTTGACGAGAACCCGGTTGAGTAGCATGCCGTATGCTGTAGGAGAATTCACATACGCTTGGTAGCCATTTTCAACATTTGTAGTCTGGACTCCAAAATTCTCATCAGTTAGCCTTAGAAGATACTTGCCCGGTTTGAACCCTTGCAAGCTGCCTATAAACGGTAAGAATTAGTAGCAGAATTGGCGCAAGCGCTAGCAAGTTGGAGTTGCTTACCGACGTTCGCAAAGTTATTCCCATACATATCATACCATGGCCATAACCAAAACCTATCAGGAATTGAGGGAATTGTAAATTCTAAATCTGATCGGGATAGATCGTAAAATAGAGGCGTGTAGAGAGTGTCTACGTTTGGTCGCACCACGCTATGATCGTCTGGGGATGCGAGATTTCGATGAGGGTATGGTGTATTCGGCTTTGCATCTGGGATGGATTTTGCATATAACCCATAGGCATATAATGGGTAACCATATTGATATGCAAACGTTAGAGCCGCCTGGGGGCCAGAGCCAAACTCATTCAATACAAGAACCATCTGTCCAGATCTCAGCATTTAGGAACGTGTGTGTGGAGACATCCAGTGCATACCTCGTAATGTGATTTTAAATTGATCGCTTCTTACGCACACCGCGTTTTGGACTTTCAATGGGTTTCTTGCCTCGTTTCAAGGCTGTTGTATTGTTTGACTAAAAATCTTAAAATTGAAGCTGGGCTTTACGAACTGAGTCGATAGTTCTTGGGGACACAATGACACAATTATTACAAAAATCACGTCACTGCTAGACACAAACGATAGTTGACAAGGGTCTGAGCTGCTTTCAGCCACATGCAATCACCCTTGGATGCGGGGTATCAGAAGATCATCACGGGCGCGTTAAAAAAAATTGAACACAGAAATATTTACTCTGGTTTAAAAGAAAGTTCTGATCTATTTATTCTTGAAAATTGTTATACTCATGTATTATTTCGTGAAATTTCGTCTGTATCTTGATCATTACGCGTGTTTCTAACCCCATGCGCATCGTCCGTCAAATGCGCGCACCCATATCGTACTTTATCAGCGCAAAAATACGTTGCGATTTCGATTCATGATTTCATTTTCTGAGGATTCGATTCCTAGAATTCGGTTGCATGTCATGGCCACAGTTAAACTCGGGCGATGACCTCTTGTAAATATTTCCCAGCCGAGATAGACTCGGTCAATGATTGGTTGGACGCCGATAACATCCTGTCGCGTGACGTTGCCTCAATTTATGCTTCCTCTGATCTGTGTTGGGAGTGCATACGCAGGGTTTCCTCGCTGTCCGGTCGTGTCTCTTGATCAGCGGCTTCATCACTGGTCTCATGAGAGTGCAACCTCATATTGACAAACATGGCCCACAAGCCCAGGTCGTACAAGATTCGGAGGGCACCTCCAACCACAAAAGCAATCCAGAATCTATCATTTCCTGCCAATGCTCCTGTAACAGATGGACCAGTTGCCATCGCCAATGTTCGGATTGTGCTTGTGATTCCCATGACAGCTGTGCGCTCTTCTGGCTTCACCACTGCGGCGATAAACGCGGCTCGGGGGGCTTGGTCCATGCTGTTAAGCCCCATTCTGATGAATAGAAGGATGATAGTGAGCGGGAGCCCTCTGGGGGCTGGGAACAATAGCACAGCTGCAGACGAGGGCAAGTGGGTGAAGACCATGGTGTTGAGTAGGCCCAGGTGTCGGGAGAGGGGTCCCGCAAAGACGGTAGAGACGGTTCCCAGAATTAAGGCTCCAGACATGATATCACCCAGTTTTCTCTTTGCCAGATGAAACTTTTGGTCGAGGAAGTAGGTCGTAAGAGTTTGAGAAGCCATACCATCGGCCAGCGAGTCAACTGCGAGAAGGAACCAAAGCTTGTACATGACTGACCGTGTAGACGATGAGATCTGAGAGAATCGACTGGCAGGCTTGGGTTCAGTCGAAGAGCTAGGTGGGCGCTGTTGGTTCGGTGTGTCGATATCCTCCTCATCTTCATCCGACTCATCCAGCAGCCCTTCGGCCGACTCATCTGAAACTTCGGGTTCGGAATTCTCAATTTCGCACTTGCTACTCATGGAAAAGGCGAAAATCATGTTCAAAGACCCCGTTATCATGTAAATCCAGAAGGTCGCGTGATAGGTGCGCGTCAGAGACCAGCCCGCATGGTTCCTCATCAGATCGACAAACCTCCCCGCTAGTTCTGTGCCAACTGCGGAGCCGAGGCTTGAGCTAGTGACGTACCAGGATAAGACATAGGCTCGAGTCTTGGGCGTCGTGATGTGAGACAACATCGATTCCTCAATCGCTCGAAAAGGACCGAAATCGCCGCCTCCGGCACTGACGACGCCCACGACGGCGGCCAAGAGGAGGATCCAGAAGTTCTCAAAAACCGAGAAGACAGCGCCAGATACAGTCATAAGTAGACCGCCGGCGAATAAGACACGGCGACGACCAAGGCCGTCAGCCATAAGTGTAACTACAAGGCCCAGCAGAACATCTCCAAGAAGGGTCAAGGTCATGAACAAGCCGATCTGGAAATCCGTAAAGCCCAGCTCGGAGAAGAAGAGGGCTATCGTGAGAGACACGGCTCCAAAGGCGAACATGCGGCCCGTCCGGGAGAGAATGATAAGCCATGCATCACGCCCGGTGAAGTACAGCGAGGCAATTCCGGACTCGTGGTACAACCAAGCGACTGACTTGGCAGGAGACTTTGCGCATATTCTTTGACCGGCCATGATGGATGAGGCCGTCAGCAAATATTACAAATGTGACGAATGTGAATGGGAAGGAGAGGAAAACCTCGCCAACCTTTTGTTGGTCTTGGCGAGTAAGCCGAAATGCGGAGGCGCTAAAACTGACGAATTGCCGAGTGGCGATCGCCCGGCGTATCGGATCACATTTGACCGAGCCGATACGGGCAAGATGTGCTGCTCGAGGCCGTGGTTCGGATGGAATGGTTCGCAATCTGCACTAGTGTGCGGGAATACTGGGGATTTAGGACAAGGACAGGGCACGGTAAAGATTTTTCGCGGCACAAGTTTTTGCCGATTTTTCGCTAATCTAGTCAGTGACGCTAGAATTCGGTGAGAAAATAAATACTGTTTTGAGACAAGCTCAACGCTTTAAGGGATAGCATGGTTCGGTTCATTCTCTAATATTTTATTGGGTTGTGAGTGAACGCAGTTAATCCAAGTCATACGGAAGAAGAATTACCCTGCTCCTAAGCGATCAACCACTTTTGATTTGTCCAGTTGTGTATACGGGAATACCTGTGAGGTTGCTTTTTCGATTTAAGAATATTAGCAATAGTAAATGTCATTGCGATGCATTGATTGGAAGAATGGTTCAAGGTAATCCTTCATGTCCTGAAGCGGTGATTGGATAATGAAGCGACCAGTCGGCAAATTCCCATAGACGGCATGGGGTAGCTGTGACAATGAGGGAGTACCCCAAAGGCAAAAAGAGACGACCGAGCTTGCCGGGGACATAATTTTTAGCTTATCTGGAGGTGGGAGAGATATTCGTCTGAGAACCTCAGGTAACACGTGCAGTAGTCTTGATGATGATCCAAACTGGGGCCTGGTGAAAGATTCGCCCTTGTCCAGATACCGAGATGGCAAACTTCCTTTCCTCCTTAACCTTTGGCTAGGTTATCTGTTCCTTGAGTTCCCCGCTCGGAAATTGCTGAGAGAGTTTGACGCACTGACGAAACCGGATTTCACCAAACTGAAGATTTACACGTCAGTGACCATGGATATATTTCCAATGCCTATTTTTGTACTTTCATGCGGCTTCCAAACCACTTTTTATTACATGAGTGACCTAGCGTGCCTTTGTTGGAGCTAGTGCCACCCATGGGTTTCTCAATTGATCATGGGATAACATAACAAGAATACACGAGACAAAAGAAAAAGAAAACCGAGACCCCTTCCCTGGATGACGAGGTGTTAACGATCGACTGAATTGGCTGGTGTTCCCTCACCGCCCCTTACTGAAACCAGAAGGGCAGAGATCAGAAACAGCAATCAAGAAAGGAAAAGTCGACAAAGGAGAAAAAAGACAAGAAGAGAATGCTATTCAGCCTTGCTTAGGCACATGTTATGAGATAGACTTGTCTTTTTGTACTGAGATCGTTATAGCTACATCTATATCGGGGAGCATAAGTTTGTTTTTGTCGAGTATTTATCTTGAGTATAATTTGACTCCTGAAGTCAATGAATATAATTACGTCTGTTCTTATTTATAAGTTTTTGAGTCACCCTATGTGTACTGCATCTCTTTACATACCTGCCCGATCCATCACCGGCCATGATTGCGGGGCGGGATACTGGGTATAAAACGAATGACAAGATTACCACCGAGCCGCTCGAAGCGATCGCTGGACATCGCTGACGGAGAACACCGAAAACACCTATCACCATCGCCCGCATTGCGATAACCCCCAATCATCTGCCACCAAAGTCGCGTTGATCTTTTCACTGTTCTCCGGTTCGGGGTCCTCTATCTTGTGGTACTTTCCAACGATACCGGTGTTCTGTGGGCCTAAGAAAATTCGGGTGCGGAGCTTGAGTGACTTGAATTTGAGATTCAGTGCCCTGAATAGGAAACGAAGGTTCGAATGAGGCCTGATAGACTCCTTGGAAAAGCAGCCACCCATGTTGGAGAAGCAGAAGTTGATCGTCTGAGAGGAAGTGATATGATTAGCAAGGGACATGCCTGTTGGGGAGAAGAGATCATGCAGGGCAGCCTACAGTGAAGAAGAACGATTTAACAAGTCAAAGAGAGTATCAGCAAGTTAGTTTCGACAACAATCAGAGCCAATCTTCTTCAATTGTACGCGGTCAACTGGACACCTGATGTCATTCGTTCATGTGATCGCAGTGAGACAGAAGCGTGCGAAGAGGGCGCAGAAAGAGGGTCAGAAAAAGACCAGATGAGAGGGGTAGGGTGACCGGATATAAGTAGACTAATTCTTTTAAACAATCCTTCGGTTGTCACAAGGTATGGAGAGGACGTGGTCGCTGCAAGTCTGTGCAGATGTTGGGGCAAACGTTCCCGATAAAATACCGTATATCGAACGTTGGCGTCGTCTCCATCTTATGCCACACACCCACACCCCACCTCACACAGCCGCCTTTTCATACCCCCTCACTCTTTCCTAGTTAGCAAATTTGGGGTCTGCAAGATGCGAGATAAGCTAGGGCAGCGGCACGTGTAGCCTGCGCAGATCATGAAGGATTGTCGGACAGCACAGAAAACCACAGCCACTCTTGACAACTACCCAGCCCGCTTACATTCGTTGGAGTCATTAACACGATTGGGGGAATTGCCGTGACCAACTCGAAATTTGTGCAGCAAATTACATCTCATCAAGTCCACTGATGGAGGTGATGCTTACAAGCATGAAGAGTGTGGCTTGTTTCAAGTACAGAAGATGGGATTGGATAAATTCAGGGATGGGGTGTGGAAGGATGATCTACATCTTATGTCAGAACGTGAGAAAGGCGGGAAAGAGTAGTACCTGCAAGAGATGGGTGATGCTGGACGCAGATTTAATGCAGCTTAAAAAAAAGCGTGCAGTGCCGATGTGCCGGGTCAGATCGGGTGTTGTTGAAACCCGACGCCTTCCAAGGCGACTTTTTACTAGCTATCTATGTATAGGAAATAGAGTGACCAAACATATTGGGGAATGGTGAATTGAATCGTGTCTCACGACAGCAAGATCGAAGTTGACAGACCAAAGTGAAACCAAAATCTCAGCTTTCCATCTTACCACTTGGTGTTTAAAAAACGGATATCGGCACGGCTAAACACACATCTTGAGGAAATACAAAAGGCCTCATTCCACCAGCTCACGTCGGCTTGTTGCGAATATAATGTTACAACGCTCGATCGGGCATCTGCGAGGGCGGGGCGGGGCACGGCATCGAGCCCCGTCTAATCAGAAGTCAGCATTGAATCCCGAGAGGCTATGACGGTGCCACTGCAACAATTCATCGCCCCCACTTCATGGGCGTTGGCAGACGTAATGAGTGAGAGGCTTGCTGATTTTCGATCCTACAATTGAATGGGTTGCGTAATCTACTATCAATAGCTTTTCTCAATCACCTCCCATCGTATTGCCGGCCAATCGATTCCGTTCCACCACCCTCACGATATGTCACATGCCGTTGGCCTCAAGGCCAGCAGACAGGTTCTACCCAGGTAAGAAAATAACACAAAGGTGTATACGATGAATCTTATTACTTTTGAGTTGGGCCAATCCAAAAGCAAAATGCCAAGAAGCCAAGAACTGGTGGTCCAACATCCGGCCTGCATGACGGAATGAATATGAGAGAAAAACATTGCAAGGAGGGGTTTCAGAGTTCTAGGTGATCTACATGATGAAATTGAAGACAATGGAGAAGAAAAAAGAAAAGAAAAGGCCGACACTCAAAAACCCCGCTCTGGAGGTCCAGATCCGAAAAAAAGAAACTCGAATCCAACCACGAGTGAGCCATGGGTAAAGGAGGGTGGAAGGACAAGCAACCATCATCGTACATGGGCATGCGCACAAGGCAAGACCCGCGGGGAAATGGTTACAGCAGAAGCATGACGATAATGTAAAGAAAGAAGCATTGCGAAAGCGTGACGAATGCGACACGTACGATATCCTGTTCTACTTCAATCATCAGTCGATTTTCATCAAAGCATAGCCTCAGAGCCGGGTAAGAAGAAAAATGACTCCCATTAAAGTATCCCGAGTCATTTGCAGACCGCATCTTTGACTTTTACCATGCTTACCGAGGTGACGAGCGTCATTGCGGTGGTTCATGGTGTTCTTTAGCAAAGGGATCCTAGAGTGGGGTAATAATGAGGTGAGATTCTTCATCCTTCCCGAGTCATCTGTATGAACCCGGGCAAATGACCTTGTGCTTTTAACCGTAGCTTTCGGGGTTTTGTTAATCCGTGGCTTGGAGATGATATTGGTACGTCTTGTTGTGACAAGCGTAGTGCTTAGCATAGGTCTTTAAGCCGTTTTAATTGCATTAGTTCAAGGTATTACTTCTCTCGTAAAGAAAATAAGATCAGATCTCGTCTTCCCCACTCCCAAATGCTGCCCAATAGATTTGACATGAGAATTATGTAAAAAGATTATCATGAAACGTCGAGGACATTTCTTCTTGCTTGTCGGTCCATGTCTCCCTATCATTATCCAAAACAACCATTCAACGCCATGATATTCCTAAAAATAGGTACAGAAGGAGCATTACGCAATAAAGCTAAATACCCGATACTGAAGTAAAAAAGCATAGCGATTCGTCAATTTTTCGACCCACCTTAGTTTCAAACAGAACAGTTGATATTACAAGGCAACCACTGATCCTGTGGTCAGAATAGAGCCCGAAAGTTATATCAGACGTTAATACCGTAGAGTTATTTCATAAGATGTGAACATTAGGGCATATTATAAACTTGACATGAGGCACTTCTACTTATACTGCATGGGTAAGAATTTTTGAGATATAAAATGATATTAGAATTCTATCTCGCTGGTCTATTTGCCGAACTTGAATTATAATTTAACCATGAGCTAGAAAGTCTTGACCGTTCGGGAAACATTGGTAAGTATTTGCTGCCCCGAACTTATTTGATCCAAATGCCAACAGGGGTAGACTGAGTGCAGACGTAGTCGGTAGGACCGTTGCCACCAGCGCGGCAAGTGGTGGGAACAGCACCGGAGCCGGTGATCTTGCCACTACAGTAAAATGTCAGAAGGTTGCATCATATGGAATCATAATTGGTTGTAACTTACCCGTCCTTGAAATGGCGGCTGAACTTGAGAGAAAACTCAGAGCCCTCCTCGGTGCTGGGGAGCAGCTGGAAGAAGTAGGTGCTACCACCCTTGCACTGGATGGGCTTGGATGGGAACTCGGGGGTGGTGGCCTCGCAGTGGTAGTCCTGGATGTCGAAGGAGACGCTCTGGATAGCAGTGCCTCCGATTCCAGACCACTTGCGGACGACGAAGTTGCTCACCCAGACATCCTCCTTGGGGTGGGTAGAGGCAGCTGGGGCAGCAGCGGCGCTGGCAGCGAAGAGAGCAGTGATGGCGGTAAAGGCACGCATTTTGATGTGTGTTGGTGGTGGTGGTGTTTGAGTTGGTTGTGGAAGAGTTGAGAAGTGATTGTTGTTTGACTGTTGATGAGGCTGATGAGAAGAAGGATTTCCGATGAGAGGGAGAACCAGTGATGCTTTATACCCAAAGGTCAGGGCGATGACTCTTGCATTTCGTATTCTAAACTGCGCTATGACTTCAACGATGCTCCGTAGAAACTGAGAGTCACGATCTACACGAACCGAGCATCTAGCTCTCCTGGACATCGCTGATCCAGCCAGGAACAAGGAGCCTGATCAGTGCCTGACCAGTCAAGAGGCGAGAAGCTAGGCCCGATTCCCCAATGGGGCAACTAGACGAGCCTCAATACGAGGAGGTAAAGCCACGAAATGGGGAGGCGGAGGATCGACACCGCCGTCTATTATTAGATGCGCCACCAATGCCTTCTTTTACGGTTTTCGCATACACGATGCATTCCCGACGCATCTAGGCCCGAGCTAGGCTTTGAGACATTCCATCTTGCCACTCCTTCCCCAGCCATAGAGGGCAGCATGTGGCGAAATGAATCGTTTACCGCATTTTTGTAAAGATCAGTCATCACAATGCGTTGGCAGCAGCATGAGTCCATCAAAGCAACAGGGGCAATTTGTCTCCAAGTTAGTCAGTAAGATGTAATCCACAAATCAGACTACTTTCTAGAACTTGCAATTAGACTCTATGCATGAATCCATCAAAAGCTACGTTACACCCGGGGCTGGTGACGGCTCCCCAGTTTCAGAAGTTTTCCATCGTGCCAGCCAGTTCTCGCTCCCACGCATCTTAGTCGGCACTTGGTCAGGTCGGCGTGGGGCTTAATCAGCGTGAGTAATCTGGACTATAGTTGTTCCATAGAGGGGCCCAGTGATTGACCAATAGGAAACCAAAATTCCTCTCAGCTGGCATTTTACACTAACCGGAAATAGAATGAAGGCAACGGAATAGACCAATGGCCGCAGAGTATTTTGGTCCTCTTTATGTCAACCCTTCCACGGGACAAACAAGATGATGATGTCAACAGTATTGCTTGCTGAAGTACTCTCTATGCCCTTGCGTAAGGAAATGCTCAGGTGTGATGTAACTTCAAACAGAAATCCATTTGCATAGCCACCCGACCACAACGTAGTGTCCTTGATGCTTGTGCCGCTCGTATTTTGTATCACTCGGTGTAATAAATGGGTGTCACGAGAAGTGCCAATTCTGGTAATTTTAATATACTGAAAACGAATCATTCCACATGGCACCCCCGGATCAGCTTGATCTCTCACTGTTAGTCGGGCGCTTGTGTGTTGCTCTGGACAGCTCTAGGGTGGCTCAGCTGTTAGCAGCCCCCAAACAACACCAACGCATTTAAAATATCTCTCCATTGGAAGAAGGGCCTTATATGATTGATAGAAAAAGGCTATGTGGAGTACACTTTCTTTTTGGCATAGAATGAAATGCAATAAATGGAGAGTAGTCCTTTCGTATTGTTATCTCACGCATTTAGTCTCGATTTCTATAAAGTAGAGAAACGGTGTTGAGAAAGTCATATTCCCTGATATTAGTCCTGATGTTGCAATCCTACTAATTCCTACTCATTGCAACTAGTTGGACCGGATTCCTTTCTTAATAAGATACGAGTCTTCAACCAATTCAACGAGACGCCCTTCCTTATCTAAAGTGTACCACACAACGAATCGTACGGTCGGGCCACCACTTGGCCACACTGGCCCAAATTTTCCCTGCATATTTTCGTGTTCATAATCACCTTTGCCACGGAATTCACCATGTAAATCTACAGCGACCTTGGTGCCGTCTTCGCCCAAAACAAATCGTTTTAAAGTGAGTGTCTCGTCAATGTTTTCATGTAGGTTGCCAATCCAAGCCAGAAATTCATCGACCGTCCATTGAGGCTGGCCACCAAACTTAAACTAGCGAAAGTGAGATTACTAATAAACGGCCAAGATTCCAAGCTGGGACCTACGATGGCGTCCTTGGCATAATACGCCGCATAGCCTGCCATGTTACCGGCGCTGATGTTGGCAAGGTAGTCCTCCATATCTGCTCTGCTTCGAATCGACTTTGTGCCGATGGGGAGACGTGCGGAATAAGCCATTTTGCCAATATATGATTCGAATCAGAGTATAAAATGTGAACACTGGGTTGACTGTAAAAGCTATTCGTGTGAAAATGAGTTGGACATAACGCTCCCTTATTTAAACCCATCTCTCACCACAAGGCGCTTGGTATGTTTAATTTTTGGACCTCATCTCACAAGTGCGCCTGCGGTTGATTGATGGTCACGGCATTCGGTGCGTGCGGGTTCCGGTGACAGTCGGGGATTAGTGGGAGAAGCCGAGCGGGATGGGCAATAACGACGAACATTCCGCAAAATGAGAATGCGTTGGACTGAGATACGGGCGCAAAATCCCACGGCTTACTGAACGAACTTGCAGTTAAGGTTGGCACTAGCTTAACCAATTGTAAGCAATTCAGCTCTCATGTATGGACCACGATTAAGCCAGCTCATTCGGTTATTAGGCTATTAAACCCAAAGCTATGAAGTTTGGCATTTACCATCCACCTGCGTACCAAAGACGCCTATATGATGGTATATAACCGGCTGTGGATTTTTAACGACTAATTTTAGCCATAACATGAGAATAGAAGGCGCAGCCATTATTAATAATAAAATCGAAGGCCCTTTCTAGCAAGCTTGCGACTATTCAATATATAGTATTGAAGGTTGGCCACAATCGTGAAAAACAGGGCGACCGAGGCAAGACCCAGAATAACCGACCATCCAGTCCTATACAAAGGCGCGTCCTCCTCTCTAAACAACTGTTTTCCTACAATTCCGGAGCAATTAGCAGCCATGATGAGTATGGCCATTGTTATTGATCTTTCTCCGGCTGATTGTGCATTCAATGACAGCCAAGAACCATTGACGGGATCTTCAGTTTTATTAGCTTGTCGGAAATTAATATGAATGGGAGGTACTCACGCCATGGGAAGGAAAATGCGGTGGACATTGTCAACATGGCAAACCTCAATTTCGAGTCAGATGAATCAACAAGAAGTCGTTGGCCCAGCTAGTTCAAGTCAGTTTAGTAATATATGAAAAATAATATAATCGTCATTTAATCACCGTAAATCCCCAAAATAACAACATTCCAAGCGTAACCAGCGGACCCCGTACTTGAAACCTGTCACTACAAAGGCATTAGTAAAGTTGCCTCAAGATGTCGTCGAGCATGACACGGATCACATACGCTGCCCAACCCCAAATGAGATTGACAAAAAGCAGGATCCAAGCCCCTATGGAAACCATGGCGTTTGCTTTGAGGCGGTCATAGCCGAATGAGGCGACGAGGGTTGGGGCATATGATCCCATGGTTGATGAAGGGGAGAGTCCAGCAATAGTGAAGATAATATGGGGAAGCAGGCGCCAGTTGGTAAGCTTAACTCGTGGATTAGCAAGGCCACGACGGCTTGGGTTAAACTGGAATAAATACTAACCGCCGCCTTCAACTCCTGTCGGCTGACCGATCGGCGAGGATGCGCTTTGGATGGGTCGTCTCGAAGAACGCGATGATGCAAAATCTGGCTCTCTCTCTCTGAGAAGTAACGAATTCCAAGATGAGAGACGGGATTCCCTGGTTGTTGTGGGAACAGAGATAAGAACGCGATGCCCACGATGATTGTAAAGATCCCCTCTATCTGCAATTTGATTAGCCGTGATCCTGAATTGATTCTCCACATGTCAACATACAATGAAAAGCCACTGCCATCCCGCTAGTCCAGCAATTCCTCGCATATGTAGACTGGGAGTGTATTAGTGACGCCAAGGTTGGGAGAACTTGCTATAGCATACATTCCATACGCAATGATACCGGTACAGGCAACTGCAAGCATGTTGCCGATAAAGTAGGCCGAGAATCTTTTACCAGTCTCATCTTTCTTATACCAGCGGGTCATTGTATACAGCCCAGCAGGAATGAATCCTGCCTCGAGTAGCCCAAGCAGAATTCTGGTAACCAAAAAAGCTGCCAGGCCCTTTTGGAATGCTTGAAAGGTAGCGACAAGGCCCCTATTACGGTTATTAGCGATTGCTAGGTCCAATATTCACAGGATAGAATTGTTACCAGGCTATAATCTGCCCACCTATCCAAAGGGATGGCCCGACTCTGTAGAGGATAATATTGCTAGGAATCTTGCAGGTATTAATACTGAGTTCGTAGGAAGATGGTATCGACCAACCTCCAACAGAACAATTCCGACCGACAAAAGCTGCTGGCCAACATTGAACTGGTTCTGAGTGATTCCTACATCTCGGAGAAAATAATCTGTGAGGGCGTTGCCACTTCTCACCATTAGCCGCTGTCCCGCCGCACTGAGCTGCCAATTCACACTTACATGTTTCCTCGATCAAGTTGAAGTGCAAAGAAGCCAAGGACAAGCATCGGCATAATTAACATGTCCACTCTGCGATTGGTTAATCGAGCTATTCGCCAAGAAATACCGGGTGTCGTTTACTTTTTGACCAGTGCCTGTTCTTCCTCCTCCGTCCACGTGAGGTCTTGGCTGTCAGCATCCGACTGGCTGTCTTGTACATTGTGGCCATCAGCCAAAGCGGCATGTTTCTCTCCCATCTTATTGGTCGATTTGTGAGCACAAGGCAGTGTGAGCAGGTTCAGACGAAATGGTGTGGGAGAAAAAAAAAACTGTGCAAAGCCGGCACTTTATCAAATCAACTGAGACAATATGACATCTCCGCGGAAGTCGCCTTGGCATAGCTTCTCACTGGCGATGTCCCGCGTTGAAATGGATTGTGAATTCATTCCTCATATACCCTTGCTCTTGCGTCATCAACTGAGACTGTTTGGGATAATGCCATTTCGAGAAAGACTGTGACTACTCACAGGCTTTCAAGGGTCTCATATTCTTATCCCTGAATAAACGTCTTAGGTTATCCACTCTTTACTGCAACCCCCTCGTTTTGGTAGGAATTGCAGGTGGCAGCGGGGAGTTGATCGGACTGCCGTGGACCAGAGAAGTACCCTGGTTCCGTAATCCTCTACCGAAATGCCTATTGATGTTAGTCTATCTATTTCTAGATTTCCACTAGAGTGGTTAGATCCACGTCTTATCCTGGTGACGCGGACTACCTCAGCTCTCACTCAGTATTATATGACGAAAACTCTCAGCATTGACGATACCCTGGGTCTGCATAAATACATTTGCATAACCCGAGTAAATGTGCAAGGTGTGCATAACGCTGTGGGGCGAACTCCCCCGCTCGCTTTCGTTTTCGTAGACAGGGATACTGTCATACCCTGTCGCGTCGATGGGGAATGGCGTCTCCATCCATCCATATCCACGGATTACCCGGGACCTCGGCACGACGCATTACGATGAGATGCGAACCTCTTTGTCCAGCCACGAGTCAGCCAGAAGCATCGAAATATATAAAGATGAACTTGCTATGGCTTGGGATCGTCGGCGGACTTCTTCTAGCAGTATTGACTAACAATGGGGGATGCAGGAACCCCAAAGTAACTTTATTCTTTTCCCCGATCTTGTGGAGGTGGAGATTCAACGCGCAGAGTTTGAAAGGGACATCAGCCTACCACACCACACAACGCGTCCTTCATGCGATAAGAGAATGTTCTCGGACTTCGATCAATTCCCTACCTGTTCTTCCTTGTCTTTCTCTGCTTAATCATCTGCTTGCTCTGCGAAACAGTGTTGCTTGAGGCTACTAGCCAAGACCCAGCTGTGCTGGGTACTAATTATTTCCTATTCCAGCCTGCAACGTCACCGTAGCTGTGGGTTATTTTAGTTCATGTACTGTTGATCTGTCCACAGCAGCTGGCGACGTGTTTTGAGCTTCACATCGGCGACAATTTGGTTCAATATTTCCGCATGATTTCACCCCAACTGTCGCGCACGCCTCCATCTCAACAGATACTTTTAAAATTACACCATTTGATAAGGACAAGCGGTGAGGAGTGGGGCACGGGCAGGGACCAGGTTGTGATGCCCTCCTTTTCGTATTTCGTTATCTGATCCAAAACTTGATCTGATAAAATCTTTTCAACTCTGCTCTTTCACAGCACACACACGCGACAAAAACGACACTTCAGACACCATGGCCATTGAGATCCACCCCGTCACTCCCGATGAGATCCCCATCATCATCGACTTCGTCAAGGCCACCCGCGCCGAGATGTTTCCCTTCCTCGAGCCGATATCGCACTCGGAGATGGCCGACCGTGAGCTGGCCAAGTTCCAAAAGACGTACATGCAGCACCCTGACGGCGCCTTCCTCACTGCCAAAGCTGACGGCCGCCTGATTGCCACAATTGGCTTCCTCACCTATGACGGGCGATTCACGCAATTCGACTTTGGCCAAGATCGCGTCGTCGAGGTGGTTCGCCTCGCCGTCGACCCTGAATGGCGCCGCGCCGGCTTAGCTTCCCGGCTTTTCACTGTGCTCGAGCAAGAGGCGCGCAAGGCTGGCATCAACCGGCTGTACCTCCACACGCACACTTTCTTGCCTGGGGCCATCAGCTTTTGGAAGCGCCAAGGCTTCGAATTGCTTGAGATTGAGGATGACCCGGTGTGGAAGACGACACACATGAGCCGCATTATCGCGTAGAGTACGCGCGAGATAACTGGTACTCCTGTTTTTTTTTTAAATTTATTTATTCGAGGCTGGCTTCTGCTCTCAATTGATCATTTCGGATGGCCGACAGCCGATATTGTATCCCTTTGACTCACGGTCACCGAGGCAGCAATAATCAGGACGTGCGCAGTCAAATGAAACAGCCCCGAAGAATTGGACCACGGCAATGAGATGGATACTTTGGAGGATCCACTGGACAAATTTAGCGATTTTATGTAATTTCACTCAAGAATAATGATTTGTTACGATATTCTTGCTCCCGTAAACCCGATCCTAGTGCTGCCATCAAACGACGGCGTTTGACACTGAATTTATTACTAGTTAGGAATACCGTGCTTCCAATCTTTAGTGAAGATTTAAAGATTGAACTAATATTATGGAGAGGCTAATAGAAGTTAGTTCGTTCTATCGACACCCGGATGGTTCGCTGGTTCACCTGGACTGTCCCGTGGGAATGGAATGCGGTGGAGGATGAGCGTGGAGATAAATGCCGGGTGCTACTCATTGATGGGGATCCATGTGGACATCCTGGAATAACGGGAATCGACGTCCCAATGAATCATTCGAAAGAACAGTGCACCCACATATTCGCCCACCATGAGGACGGGGGTGCGTAATCGGAGCAGGGCGGAGCAGGGTGGAGCCATAGCACCCAGAGGACACGCACACAGATAAACGATGGCACTGAATGCCAATGGTGTCTGCAGACAAACCCACTCATGGGACGATTTTGTGCCGGCTGATACCAACCACAATGAAATGTTGAAAACTGATAAATGATGCTGCTACTGTTCATACAGGCTATGTTGAACATTCGGAAATAGCTTGTGTGATATGACTTGCTAGACCGCTTTGGTGCTAGTGTTCGATGCTTTACGAAAGATGCATCAAAGGTGAATCGGGTTGTGAAATTCTTAATGGCCAACTCGCAACTTGGACTTTGCTCTCCGCACAACTGGTTCTGCCGTATCTTATAATGATTTACGGCACGGTACTCTTGGCGCTGGGCCTTGCAGGTTCCGCCAGTGTCGCCTTAGCGGACGGCACCGTCATGACAAGGAGGAGCAACCCTCGGGACTTCGACGCCACATCGGTATATGACGGCCCCTCACCCACTCTCCCGCACCCTTATGGGACCTATACTTGCCCAGACGACGCCATCTCGGGCACCTGCTACCCGGCTGTAGAAACGGCGACTGCGACCTCTTGTGGTAGAAAGGGCAACCTTACCGCAGTTGAGCCATACAATCTGCTAGGCCTGATTGTTCCGCAGCATAGCCCGTTGGACTGCGCCTTGATCTGTCAGCTACAGCCAGGATGCAAGTCGTACGGATTTGACCCGTGGTACGCCCTTGGCTGCTTCTTCTCAAATCAAAACCTCGTCGACTCAGGGTTTACCGAGGACACCCAATCTTGTGTAACCTGGCATGATGTGGATTGCGCTATTTGTGTCGAATGCCATTATCAGGTTGCTTTGCCAAAATGGGATCTTTCAATGTCTGCATCAAATTGTGCCCTTGAGGGGAAAGGCTGTACTCGAAAAACTGAGGTAGCACCTGGATATTCATGCGACGCGGTTGGTTTGATGGTGACCAACCCAGACACGCGTTCGAAATCAGTATATCCCTTGCAGGAATCTCCCGAAAGATGTGCTGCTATCTGTTTTCAGGAGCCAGACTGTATGGCTTCAGCGTACGATCCAACACAAGAAAGCTGTTTCTTCAGCAATTTTCCTATAAGTGATCAGCGCTTCTCACAATCACCCGGTCAGAAATTGATTTGGAGCGACATGGAATGCTGGAGCTGTCCAATTTGCCCTGACAAGGTTGACGAAATGTTGTTCCCTTGGGAAACCAGCGTTTGAGCTTTCTATAGAGTTGAATGTACTACAGAAATGGATATACGTTCGAGAAGATTGTTCACATTGCCTAAAGATACGAGAGATGTCTGAAGTTTCAACCTTCAGATAGCTGTGTGATCCTTGACCATAGAACAAACCAAGACGACTTTACCACTGGGGATGGGCATCTTTCAGATTAGGTCTGGCCATAGCTTGCCTAATGCTCATTTCAGGTTTCTACAACCGCAGGACTTGAGAATTTCGACACGTTACCAGAGCTACGATGTGAGAAAAAAAGAATAAGGACGCCTTGTAAAGATTCTATTGGGGTGCCTTCAAGCATAAAGTCTGCCTGGTTCTGGCAACTCTACTTTTTCGTTCGAAAACGAACAATGCCCGATGCCGTCCATTCCAGCATCAACTAATCCCACCTCTCCCCATTTTACTGGCAGCGAATTTGATGTACCCCTGGGGGCGTGGCAAGCGGCTGAAATGGCCAAGCTGCAGCTCGCAGCCAGTGGGATTCCATCGCTCAACCGACGTCTTCCTAATAGGATAGTTGCCGCAAAAATCACTGCGATAACAATACTTGTCAAGATTATGGCCATCGGCGAGTAGGCTCCCGTCGTGATAACCGACAATGAGTCAACATCCGTATCCATTACCTCGCTGTCATCATACTCCCACAACCACCTCTGGAAGATTTGTGCGATAAAGATGCTCTGAGAGACTAGCCAGTGTGTTAGCACCGAGAAGCCGATCATAGGAATGCTATATCGGTATGGAAGTTGCAAGAAGTAAGTCGACCTCTGGTCGCCCTGGGGGAAAGACACACGGAGAGGTCTGTGTTCGTTGTGCGCGAATCGAGACCACTCTGCAGCAGCGGCCATGGAGGTGACCGTTCCGTTGAGGACCAAGTACCAAAATGATAGCAAAACTTGCGGCAAGTTGGCCAGCAACACGGTGCCAACAACAGCATCCGTACCTGTCGATGGGACAGCCCATCCCTGAATGAGGGTGAAGGGGCTAATTGAACCAAGACCGAAGGACCAGAGGGACTTGATGTCACCACGATCGTATAGTTCATTCAATTTAGCAACTGCAAAGCCCAAGAGGCCGAGTATGATGGCCAGAGCCGTCACTGTCCTATTGGAAATCAAGTTAGCATAATATGCCACGGATGGGTTAGAAAATACTTACAGCACGGATGCAATTATCCACCGGGTCTTGCTGACGGCGGCAGACCATCTGTTATTTTGTGGTCGGTATACCGTGGCCGGTACTGCCTGAAAACTCTTTTTTCCAATCATGTCGCGTGCTGTCTTCAGGCACATCCCTCGTGTCGTCGGGTCTGGAGTCTCAATAAACGATGCCGCGGCGTCCCCAATCGTAACCAAAGGATTGTGGTTAATCAGATTACTTCTTGCCATGCTCACAATGATTATGAGCTTTGCGATATTAAAAGCAATGACCACGCCGAGAAGGTTTATGGCCACCTTCAACTGGCACTGGCTGGTAATTTTCTCGCTGAGGCAATACCTGACTTTTGCTCCACTCACCATCCAGGGATTTGCGCCAAGTTGATTCTTCCAAGCCCCATCGCTGCAAAGATCCGCCGGTCGTGTTTTATAGTAAACGATGGGGGCACCATTCACATATGTAGCATCTTGCGAACAGATCCAACCGAACCAATTGGTGACGTAGGGGACGGAGCTTGGCTGGAATTCGCTTTCATAGTTCATCAAGCCGTACAGAGAGGTGGCCGATGTGTTACCGCAATGTAGAGTTTCATTTGGTGGATTAAAGCCGACAGGGTCGTAGGTGAATATGCTGCAGTTTTTTGGTCGCTCGACGACCAGTACCAAGTTGCCCCGGTCCTCTATGAGATTCTTCGAGTAACTCCTTATGCATTCATCATTGGTTAAGTTTTGATAGATACCTCCCTGCTCGATCTCTTTCTGCAATTTCCATGGATCGACATTTAGCAGCCCAGTGTGGTTGAAAAAGGTTTCGTTGAACGAGGCCCCGTGTGCAAATGACTCGTCAGCGAACCACATGCGGTAGAGGTTATTGGTAGTGGATACAAAGAAGGTAGAGTTGTATCTGGACTGAGTCAGCAATCAAGTCGCTCAAGGGACGAAGTGATTATTAGTACACAAGGTGAAGTGGAATAGAAGACAAACCAAGACATAACCAGACAAAAAGTCTTCTTTTTCGGATGTAACGGAGGTTTCGAACACTTGGAATCCCAATATCCATCCACGCACCCTTCGCGTGGGCTTTATTCACCTCATCACGTGTAGGTGCGCTGATGGTTTGCATGCAGTAGTTGCTTGCGCCAAGAAGTAGTGTGCTGACAATGTTGATGACCAGGTGGATACCCACGCCGAGCTTTTTGATACTAGCACAGTCGCCAGTTTTGATAGGTGCGATGCTCTTCATGCCCTCGCCCTTCTTGGTAGCACACACGATGGTGACTACGACATTGACTATTAAGATGATCAATGTCAGAAATGCTGCACCAGTTATGCCAAACCTCCACCCAGTTGGCATCTCTCGGGGACAGATTGAACAGCATTTTCGTCGGGACTTCCGTGGCCAATGGCTTGAGTTCTCGGGTAGGTGCTCTGGGGTGTACTCCTGGGGGTGTGAGAATGCCGCATTCTTGATCAATGGCAAAGTTGGAGTGAATGACGTCTCGTATTCCGCCTCTGAAACTTTTGACATTGGCCGCTCATTTTGAGAATTTAGCGTATCCAAGGAGATGCTGTGCCCGAGGGGAGGAGCGCCATCCAAGCTAGGGTACATGTCGAATCAACACCACCAGCCACAGCCGTCTGATGCACGTCGTCGGGAATATCCAACCTAGGGAATTTGTTTCGTCTACGAAGAAACGAATAGGCATCTGCAGGATAGAAAGGAAACACGTGAGCATTGTAAAACCTGTTTTAACTCGTCTTTCCGTCATGATCCTTGGGGCGACAAAGGATGCTAATCCTGGTCCACTAGCACCCAATAACAAATGCCCAAGTCAGGCTCACCCCAGTTAAAAACCTCCACAATTCGTATGCATCGATTCTGTTTGGTCCTGTTCCTGGCCAAATAAACGAGACTTGACTGAACAAGGCAATCACCGACCCCCTCCGCGTACTCCGGCGTCAGCCTTAAGCACTGTACCTGTCCTGCTTAATTTCGCCGGCAGTGCTCCTCGAGTCTCGCACGACATTATAACAAGGTTCACTGCTTCGGCTAAGCCCTGCTACTCAGTGCATTGTGGGCATTTTCTGCTTGGGACATTTGTCGCAGGAGTGACCGATTCGAATCACAACACCAACCCGTGCCTCGACCAGTCTGCGACCAACGCGAAATGGCACCATTAACCGGGTGAATACAACTCCAGGGAGATGTCGGAAAATTTACTGAACAGCATAACCTTGTGGGCTCGTATATCGTTTCCTGGCATGACCCTGCTACGGATCAATTCTCTAACACTGCCACTGGCCGAGTTCGCGGGCTTTGCGCGTATTCCATGAGATTGTCAAAACAACGCGCTGGTTTTGGGCCAAAAAAAAAAAAAAAACACGCACGCCCCAGAAGTTGGCAATCAGAAGGCCTACTGACCTAGAACTAATGCTCATTTGTCCATTTTGAAAAACAAAAAGTTCAAAGACTGTATATCGATGGCCCCTTGCACAATCGTCACAGTCGCAAATCCTTGACCGACAATCAAGGTTATGGATAGTACGATTCTGATAAACTCCAGGTCGAGAAGTAGGACAAGCACGACATAAATATCGACCTCGAAATTGCTCCCACGCTCAGAACCATGGCTGCCCGTCATTCGGATTGGGATGGCAATGAATGAGGTCGCACCCGACTTTATGTTCGTGGCCGTTTCCTCCTGGGAACCTCAATAGCATGAGTGTGGATAGATTGAGGGAAGTATGGTCTTAAATGAACTAATACCTAGGCGGCATCAATGCTGCAAAATTATGGCCGACGATTTGGCGCTGTGGCAAACTTGGCTCTTTTCGATGTTGACTAGTCACCATTGTCACGTCTGGTAGGTAACGAAGTAGGATGTGTTTCTGCAGTAAGACACACCACTTCATATATATCATGTTACTCTCTACAACAAGAGTAGCTTATTATCAGCACTAGCACTGGACTTGGCGTTGACAACAAGTAAGTACACCGCTTCGTCTCCCCTATACGCCTAGAAGAGATGAGACAAAATAATCTCTATCCCCCTCTCATGACTTCATGGTGTTGGGAATGCTTGGCAATTGGTCAGATACGGCAGTTCTATGAGAAGTACCGGTAAGCATAATCCCATGCCAAGAGAAAATCATCCCCTGCTTACCTTACAAGAGACAGCTTCAAAGTCAGCAAAAAAGACAGAAATCGAATATTTTCCCGACGATCTAAACGGGACATTGTTTACGTGGATAAACGTCATGTTTTCATTGTTAGCTATCCTCAATGGTTAGGAGGGGTATTGATCTCAGTCCGAGCGACGTTAGTCTACTAAAATAAATCTTACTCCGCCAGCAGGTATCCGAATCGGCCCAGGTTTGTGGTCATTTCCATATTCAGTACTGCAACCAAAGCCACAAAGAATACCATTACCGAGTTTGGAACTACGAAGATATTGCTACACCAAAATTGGAAAGGTCGCGTGGGGAAGGAGAGTATATAAAATCGTCCAGTGACCAAAAGGTCACAATGGCAGATAGCCTACAAAATTGTTCAGTAATCAAAAAATCACCGTGGCACTGCTCGGCGATATTCCAAATGGGTAAGCGGTGCGAGCGATCGTTCATCATTAGTGAGTTCAGTGTGTACGTCAGCACATTGTTTGGGGTACCGGGTAACGGCAGCCCACCCATTCTAGCCAATACGCAATACCGACGACACATGAGGATAAGCCCTAGAGCAAAAGCCGAAACGGCCGTATAGACTAATTAGTCCTGACGCGGCGTCAAACCATAACGATCAATGGTTGTTGCATTAACAAGACACCACCGCATCGCAGGAACACGGATGTCCGAAGTCCGTTTCGAGGCGCTCGTGCATCATGGGGCCCACCTTTGACGACAAAGACACCTCCCTATACCAATACATCTTTAATCATTGGAGCATCTCCACATCTGGGGTGGTAATACGACGACGAAAGGACCCGAAATCTTACATCTTGTACATACGACGGGTCCAAGTAGGGATGCTAATTCCGGGGCAAGCTAATTCCGGAGTACTTTGGAATTTTGCCTGGCATTGGTCTTATTGAATGTATCTGTTACGATGTGGATGAAATATTCCCGACGGGATGAGCGGCATGCAACCTTTCGCAAGTCGTAGCTCAGGAAGCAGGACATCCCAAGGCCGAAAGGATATTTATACGGGGTGGGGACTTGTAGTTTCTTTAGATATTATTCGGTTTCGAAATACCGGTCTTCAACTGGTATGGAATTAGAATCATGATTCAATCACTCCAATCTTTGGCTTTCGACAACTGGGTAAAACTTGTGTCCGTTGCTATCGCGCTGGTAAACCCGATCTTCCCAAGTAGAACCCATCTTGCCAGGACGATGCTAACGTGGACTCAACAGGGACCGCTCTACCTACTCTCAACCGCCTTCTACAATGTCTTCCTCCATCCGCTTCGAAAATACCCCGGCCCCAAGCTCTGGGCAGCTACTCGAGTGTGCCACGCACGCATGATGTTCTCGGGCGACCCCCACAAGAAGATACTCGAATTACACAAGAAGTATGGCGACGTGGTTAGAGTGGCTCCAAACGAGCTTTCTTTCACCAAGCCAGAAGCATGGAATGAGATTATGGGACACCGAAAGCGTGGCCAAGGAGAAAATGGAAAGGACCGGATATTCTGGGCCACCCAGGCCAACAGTATCATTGCCAGCAGTCGCGAAGATCATCGTCGTATGCGCAGGATATTGTCTAATGGATTTTCTGCCCAATCCATGGCAGACCAACAGCCCATCATCCAGAGCTACGTCGACCTCTTGATCCAGAAGCTACATGAGAATTGTCAAGGTGGGAAGGAACCCGTGGAAATGACTTCTTGGTACAATTGGACAACGTTCGATATTATTGGTGACCTGGCCTTTGGTGAACCTTTTGGCTGCCTCGAAAACTCCGAGTACCATTCCTGGGTCTCCCTCATCTTCCAAAGAATCCGCGGCGTGTCGGTCAGGCAAGCTCTGGGACACTTCCCCTTTGCTGTGAATTTTCTCAAACTCTTCGTTTCCAAAGAAACTATGCGAGGCTACAAGACGCACATGGAGTTTACGCACAAAAGGGTGGATAAGAGACTGGCGCAATCCGGCTCACGACCCGACTTTATGGACGCGATGACAAAGAGGAGCGACGGTCTGGTAAGGCGTCTAACATGTTTTCTCAAGGGCAATCTGCTAACGAGAGATTAGAATATGAACCATGCAGAATTAATAGCAAACTCTAGTATCTTGATCATTGCCGGTTCTGAGACAACAGCCACTGCGTTGTGCGGTGTGACGTATTTCCTAACCACAGAGCCCGATGTCCTGCAAAAGGTTGCGAAGGAGGTACGATCCAGCTTCACCTCAGAATCTGAGATCGACATGACCAGCGTGAGCAAGCTGAGCTACATGCTAGCGGTGCTCAATGAGAGTCTTCGGTTGTATCCATCCGCTCCAAATGCCTTCCCCCGCACAGTTCCGCCCGGCGGAGATACGATATTTGGGCAGTACATTCCTCAAGATGTGAGTGAGGTGACAGTTTTCAAGTTGTTTGCGTGCTAATTCTATCTCGCAGACGAGACTATGCGTTTCGCAATACGCAATGAATCACATGCCGGAACATTTTGCACTCGCCGAATCGTTCATCCCGGAGCGGTGGCTCGGCGACCCCCGGTTCAAAGACGACGCCAAGGATGCATTCCAACCATTTTCATTTGGTCCACGAGACTGCATCGGCAAAAAGTATTTGTGAAATGTTTCGCACTACGCACATCACATTACTAACTACTTATAGTCTTGCCTACGCGGAGATGCGCCTGATTTTGGCCAAGATTCTATGGAACTTTGATATGAAGGCGCACCCGGACAACCGGGGCTGGGCTGACAGAACCAAGGCTTACTTTCTCTGCGAGAAGCCTAAGATGTATATATACTTGACTCCAAGAGCAATGCACTGAGGAAGGCCTTTTATTCTTCCAGGTCACGATGGTGAATGATGGTTGGGACTGCGGGGTTTATCTGGGCACGGAGTATTTGAAATCGACCTGGCGCTTTTTAACGAGGGATAGATTGATGAGAAAGAGATAAAATATCTTGCTGTGAAACTTTTGGCAAACCTTCCAAGCCATTGATCTCATAATTTCGTGAATTGCCAATCATCGTGCTATTGAGCGAGTTGATGGAGATGGCTCGATAAGGGAAATGTGGGGTAGTACGCCACACAACCGCTATGCAGAGGCTAAATTTGCAGTGAAAAAACGCAGAACAGGACATCTAGCAACTTACCCTACATGGATAGCATTGGAATTATTTTGAAGCACAAAATATGTCCTTAGGCGCAAAATTTGAGATGATTGGTTTGATGAGAAGTAGATGGTGGTTGAAAACTGGAACAAGTTGCATTTGTGGTATCCTTCTCTCAGTACTCTTTTCAAATGGTCTTGTGTATTATCCATGCGAACAAGCTCTCTGCGAATATGCACATGCCTCAGAGTAAACAGGAATTAGACACATACTAGTCACGCGTTATTCATATCAACAGGAGCATATCTCATGGAGATGGGACTAGAATTTTAAAGTGAAATGGGACCTATGCAATTTTCACTAAATATTTCGTTAATGAGGAAGAGCTTGCGCCGACTGAATGTGTATGAGAACTAGATGGGAATTCTAGTTACAGCTATGAGTTGGTTACGCTTGAAAATAACACAGAGATTAGGCATCAATACGCTTGCCTATTTTTTTCCTGCCTATACAACACTACTTGAACTAATTTGGAAGCTATGTTGTCATTCCTTCAGACGCAACAACTTGCTGTTTGATATATCCAGATTGATGAACTGATTCAGGAATGGCTCTTGAATGAGAGGCTGGCCATATACGGCGTGATTTCGGGAACGGACGGCGAATGAAGTCACCTATTGAACTAGATTACGGAATACGACTTTCCACTTTGAAGACCTTGTTGCCTTATTGCTTACCAATGGGGCCTTCCTCGGCTCGACGTGCATGATACGGGCCATCGCCAAGTCCTTTTGAGATGCAAAGGATATGCAATGAGAATCGGCGCCGATAGTGAAATCCATGCTAGCAGCAAACCTAGAGCGATCCTTGCAGCATGTTCGTGAGAGCCCCAAGTCAGCGGGAGAAGCAGGCCTATCCAGACACTCGCGTATAGATTTTTCCAAATGTAATCAGCCTTCCGGGTACATGTGGCGTGGGCTTGGGCTGGGCATCAAGAAAATTCTGTAGGCACGGTTCCTCTGGATGCTCGACGGCGGACAAACTGGGCACCGACGGTGGCGGCGACTATTGGGGCTACAAGCTCAGCCAAGGTCAGATGGTTCGTAAATGCCTCAGTGAGAGTCTTGGCCCTGGAGAACTATTGCTCGCAGCCCCGCCTTGTGGAGGTCGGTGAGCAGCACAGCGAGATGTTGGTTGCCCGATGCCCCGGGATCAGGACGATGAGGCCAATAGAGCTGGTGAGATGGGCTTGGATGGGCTTTGCAAGGCAGCGGAGCCAGGCTTGGCATGGTCAAATACTTTGAAAATAAGCATATATCTAACCTCAATATGGCCTGCAATCCCGCATCGGGGTGGAGCGTGTGGAGCAGACGTCGCTCGTTGCTGGTGCTGAGCGACACCTTGATGGCCGCCGGACTGTGGATCCGAGAACCCGGATGGCAAGGCTAGTGACATGACGATTGACAAACGGCTCTGACGACGGCGATCGCAGCCGCTGGAAACACCGCTTTTGCCCTCACGCCATTCGCCGAGCGCCCGGAGCTGCCGTCCACACCACGCTGCAGCCCCCGCGGATGCCCTCGACGTGCATCGGAACCCCCACCGCGGTACGCTCGTAGACGCACCACTGCCATGGCCGGGCCAAGGCAGATGGCTGGGATATGGGCCATGGCATGGTCGTGACGGGGATGCGGCTACGAGGGAAAAACTAATCGAACCGGTTGGTTGCATGCGACTAGCTGGCTGAACTGCGTTGCTGCGTGGTGCGTAGTCTACCCAGAGCCCTGGGATGATGGATCCGGTGTAAACATGACAACCATGATGCACATCAAGCTTCTCTATAAGTAGCCTCGCATCTGGCAACCACTTGAGACGAACCATCCCTCTCAAGCAGCTCTCCGCAGCCACCCAACAGCAGCCTCAATTCCCCCAATCTCAAACCTTCAACACACCTCTCTTAGCCAAGATGTTGTTCAAGTCCGCCGCCACCGCCCTCCTGCTCGTCTCCGGCGCCGTCGCCTCCCCCATCGTCGTTGCCCGGGAGGAGGCCAAGGCCACCCAGACCGGGTCTGCCGCCAAGTCCACCGAGACTGCTTCCACCTACGACTGGAACAAGGGATGGACCAAGGACTACACCATCCACCAGTCCTGCAACTCGACCCTCCGCCGCCAGCTGCGCGAGGGTCTCGATGAGGCCGTCGAGCTCGCCCAGCACGCCCGCGACCACATCCTGCGCTTCGGCCAAGAGTCCGAGTTTGTCCAGAAGTACTTTGGCAACGGCTCCACCGCCCAGCCCGTCGGATGGTACGACCGCATCGTCAACGCTGACAAGACCGGTGTCCTGTTCCGTTGCGACGACCCCGACCGCAACTGCGCTACCCAGAACCGTAAGTAGACAACTACTATCCTCCACCACGATGAATTGACAACTGACAAATCATTTCAGAATGGGCTGGCCACTACCGAGGTGACAACGCCACCCTCGAGACCGTCATCTGCCCTCCTTCTTTCGAAATCCGCCGACCTCTGTCCTCCGTCTGCAACCTGGGATACACTGTTGCCAACTCTAAGCTCAACACCTTCTGGGCCACCGACCTGATGCACCGTATCCTGCACGTCCCCAAGATTAGCGAGGGCAGCGTCGACCACTACGCCCACAACTACACCGAGGCTCTCGAGCTTGCCAAGAGCGACCCTTCCAAGAGCGCCCTCGACAGCAACGCCCTCCAGTACTTTGCCATTGAGGTTTACGCTTACGACATTGCCGCCCCCGGCGTCGGCTGCCCCGGCGAGGTCGAGGAGGCTTCTACTTCCAGCGAGGCTACCCCCTCCAGCAGCAGCGCCGCCACCGCCACCAGCGAGGCTCCCAAGGTTAGTGACTGGTCCTCGAGAATTGCAAAAAGTGTACGAGACTGACAATTTGATTACAGGAGTGCCACACTCACGACGACGGTGTCGTCCACTGCTCTTAATTAGACATAGAATAATAGACCCGTATATTTAGAATATACGGCCTTATATAAACCACCCTCTCCCATCCCCTGTGAAGTTGAAACCCAAAACATCTAGAAAATTCCCATTGGCTTGTTGTTTAATGATCTACCACCTGCATCGCATCGCACCACCCGGATGGTTTGCAGGTCAAACGCCCCCACGCTCAATCTTGATCCGATCTGGATCGCCAACGCATCATAGCCTATCGTAAAACATCCGATTTACTGCATGCATACCTAGTTGTGATTTCTTAGTACGCCTATTGAAACTCGCGGAGACAACCTCTGGCCTCGGTCCCGATAGATTGTGGCGGACCCGGCGAATGGACCCACTTTAAGCATAATCGGCCTTCTCGGGTACGGGTACGAAAATCCGCCGACGCCCACCCACAGCTTCTGGAAGGACTTGCAAAAAAAAGAATAAACGGTCCCGATACGGGCTGGCAAGGCACGTTTTCTGGCTAATCACTTCTGACGCAACAAAGTGCGTACGTCATCAAGCATTGGGAGTGGATTGGTTGGTCCTCAGAAGTTAGTGTATTGTCGGGTAAGACGGCAGACTAGCCACATTCTCGTACTTGACGTGGAATTCAAGGCGCGTATTTAACACCTATGCAAAAGGATGATGAAACAACAATCGTGCGATAGGGCTGGTGCCTAATGGAGCATATATTGCCAAATGTTTCTGCTCAACAAATTATTTAAATAACTTACTAACCCATCAAAGCCTCTGTTTGGCTTCATACCATTGCAACATTCTATCAAAGCGTCATCATGTCAACTGATGTGCCAGTATTAATCGTTGGTGGAGGCATCGTCGGACTCTCTGCCTCCCTTTTCCTATCCCACCATGGTATTAAGTCACTTTTAGTTGAGCGCCGCGCGACCACTTCTATCCATCCACGGGCGCGTGGCGTCAACCGTCGCGTTATGGAGCTATATCGCGAAATTGGGATTGACGAGGCTGTTCGGGCCGCTGGGGGGCCACTTGCTGCAGCCGGCGGTATATACAAAGGCCATTCCCTTGCTGAAGTCATCGAAGGCCACAAACGCAAGGAGTCGACTGGTCCTTTTCGACCGCCAGGCGCCGAGTATTTCGAATATCTCGGTCCGGTGGAGGGAACACGTGGAACCCAAGACCTTATTGAGCCGGTGCTATTGAAAGCTGCCCGCGATCAAGGCGGCGATGTTCGCTTCCGGGTCGAGTGCACCGCTTTTGAGCAGGATGATGATGGCATCACGGCAACGCTGCGCGACAGGTCAAACGACACCGAAATCACTGTTCGTGCAGCCTACATGATTGCTGCCGATGGAGTCGGGGGCCCAACTCGAGGAAGGTTGAATGTCAAGTCCACGGGCGCTGGCGCACTGGGCCATCTCTTGAACATTCTCTTTGAAGCCGATTTGAGGGAGCTCGTCCGCGGTCGAGAATTCAGCCTCTGCCTAGTAGAAAGACCCGAAGTTACGGGATTATTTACGTCAATCAACAATGAGGAGAGATGGGTCTTTCACCTGTCATACAACCCTAAGAAGGGCGAAAAGATCGAAGATTTTCCACCGGAACGCTGTCAAGAGTTGATCAAGATTGCTCTGGGCCTTCCCGATGTCAAAGTTGATGTCAAGAGCATCCTTCCTTGGGAACCAACGGTGCGGGTTTCAGAGAAATTCCAACATGGCCGAGTGTTTCTGGCTGGCGATTCGGCCCACCAAATGCCTCCATGGGGCGGACAAGGCGCGACGACTGGCATTGCAGATGTCCATAACCTGGCATGGAAACTGGCTGCTGTACTAAGGGGACAAGCGGATAGATCATTGCTCAGTACTTACGACACTGAGCGAATCCCCATTGGACGTCTCGTCTCGCAAGAATCCGGCGACGTTGCTGACGAAAATGGGTTATTTTCGATGAGAATCGGCTTGATATGGAGCATGATCCGGAGAATGCCTAGGATTGCCGGCTATGGTTACGTTTACAATTCCCAGGCAATCTGCACAGAAGACACCACGCCGTTATTCTGGTGGTTGGTGGGGTTGTTCCCATCTCTTTCTCAGATATTAGGGTTGGATGGAAAGGCTGGTAGCCGTGTTCCACACCTTTGGGTCTCGCACGAAGGCCGCCGCATTTCGACTCTGGACTTGCTAGGAAAGCAATTTGTGATGCTCGCTGGAGCAGATGGAAGTAAGTGGTGCGAGATTGCTCCAAAGGTAGCTTCCTCACTTGGCGTTGACATAGCTGCCTACTGTGTTGGACCGACATCTCAGCTTGTAGCGACCAAGGGCGTTTGGGAATCCTCTACTAGTATTTCATCCAGCGGAGCAGTCTTGGTTCGACCTGATGGATTTGTTGCATGGCGTTCATGGAGCTGCCCGACCGACGGCCAGCATAAGCTTGAGGAAGTGACGAAGCAAATTCTTTGCCGCTAGGAACTCCTTGTTGATACCCCTCCACTCATCCCCCATCTTCAAATTTATCATAGATTTAGCATTTAGAAATGCCTCCCCCCTAAAAAATCTCCACAAATTATGCTTCCCAAAATTGAAGCTCATATAATTTATAGGAAATATTCTGATGATGACCTCATTTTGGCTTCTCGCCCGATCGTGATCCAATCGCAGCAGCCAAGGAGGAAGCTGATAAGATTAACAGTCTTGGCGAAGGCATGAATATATCTGTTCTATCTGTGGGGTGCCCTTTCACTACTGCATACGTTCAATGCTGTGCTTAATTTGTGTGCCTTTCACAAGAATGAACCAAGACTCGTGGCTCATTGACGACAGAGTTATCTTTAAGCGCAAACCTTTGTTAAACAAATGCCAAACTACACTAATGGCTATAGGGGATGTGCGTCCGAAGGTTGCAGTTGCTCGAGTATTGCCTTTAGGGGGGGTGCGCCCGAAGGTTGCAGTTGCTCAAGTATTGCCTTGGTTGCCGAGGCCGCTGTCGCTGCCGCATAATTTTGCCACTCCTTCTGCTTGTGGCCGTCGGCATAATCGCACGCCCCCTTAACAATAATGGTCGGCATAACATCCCATATTCCAGCGGCCTCCATCTCAAATCCAATAGCACCCGTCTCTTTCGAGATCCTGTCCCGATCTTCTCTCGATTTTATAACCATATCTCCCGATGCAATTGTCCCGAAATGAAGTCCAATAACTTGGCCACCCACCCGCTGTCTGCCCACGATATATTTGTCAGAGCACCCGAGATCCTCACACGTATTAATGTAAGCCTCTTCACAAACGGGATCTGAGCTGCTTTTGTATTCGCGACAGATGCAGGCCGGGGATGCATTGTGCTTATGACGGTAATTTGGTTCATACAACTTGTCATGTTCGACTCCAGGATAGTTATAGTTTATTATTGTTCTTCCTGTAGAGTCAGCAACCTCCTGAAGCGTTTGTAAATGGCGGGAAATGCTTTGCTGTAGTCTCCTATGTCCGAGGCGGGTTTTCAACTTGGCGAGTATGGTGCGAGCTTCTGGACTTAGCCGACTAATACTATTCAATAAAACATTTCTGGTCGTGAAATTACCAGGGTACTGTCTGCCAAAGTCGTATTGCGTAATATCCTCGCCAATAATTACATCCCCTAGTAGGATTTCGTCACCTTGGCGGTCATCATTCGTGGTTCCACATATACCGACAAGAAAAGCGCACTTCAAGGAGGGATAACTCCTCATCATATTAGTAGCTGTCATTGCGGTAATTAATTTACCCTTGCCCGGCATGAGAGTCAAGACGACATTGTGGTTTCCAAGACGACCAGTTGTGTATGAGTTACTGTCGTTCGGATAATGGTCTTTATCCCAGAATTCAGCGAATATAAGTGAAACTGCATCATACTCTAATGGCAGTACGCATATGATGCCAATCTCAAATTCGTTACGATTGGTGGGCTTCGAAGCAGGCTTGGGGGAAGGCAACTTGGCCGTGACCAACATCGAATTCTTCTCGTCGCCCCATATTTTAGAGTCGTATAGATAGTCAGAGCTTTTTTGCGCCTTGCGGTATATAAGTGAGATTTCCACATAAAGATTGGAGCTATTTGCGCGTTCTTCTTGAGGGATGACAAGTAAATTGGTGCGAACCAATGATAGCAAGTCCGCCAAAGCACTATGGCCACGGATATCAGCGGGTTTTAGTCGAACCGCCGCCTTTTCCATCCATGTCTGTGCGACAAGACTGATAACGCACCGACTGTCGCGCATCTCCCAGAAGATTTGGTCACCGCTAGGTCTGTGGAACTGGTCCAGACCGTCTTTGCCGTCGAGAATCCAGATCAAAAACTCAAGATAGATGCATCCTATTGACCAAATGTCGAGGCTTCTGGATCTAGTAGCTGTGGTATCTAGATTAACGATTGCTTCTGGAGGTTCATATCGTCGACCAAACTCAGAGTTTGGCATCTTGTGTTGGGCAGATCTTTGCTCCGAGCTACCGTTGAAGCCTACATGGGCAATCTTCAAAATGCTCAATGTATATTGTTCAAAAACCAGAATATTTTCAGGTTTCAAATCTCCATGACGGATGTATTGCTGGTGTATGGCTCGAAGTGCGTCTGCCAATCCGGTCATCTGCTCCAGCATCCATAGAATAACGTTTGCGCCTGGGGCCAGTTGTGTTTGATCTCCAGGCCTTTTGTCCCAAAGCTGGCGTAGATTTCCACCACTCGCCCTTGGGGATATAAGGTAGATTGAATCTTCTCTCTTGTAGGCGGATAACACTTTTTCAATATGCCTGTGGTCTAGTTCTCGGATGTAATTTAACTGATCAATAATCTTCTCTACATAACGATTCATGTCTATTGAGATGCGTTGAAGAGACAGTGTTGTTTCATATGATCCACTCTGCATGAAATTAGCTTCAGACTCAGTATGGATGGTTTGAGACGCTTTGGAGATTCTCACCGGAGATACAAAGTGTGCGTGGTGAATTCGAAAATTTGTCGTTGTCTCAAAGGATCCTTCTAGGTCGGAAGAAGAATCCATTGAAACATACGGTAAAGGTCGGTGCTGATGAAATTTATAGGAAAACTGATCGTCCGTAAATATTGGCGCCAAAAATAGCCACTGAAATTCGGCAAAATTGTAACGAATCTTCCAGTGCCAGCTATTAAAGCATGCCCAGGGAGGGCCCGTGAGAGTTTCGCTTTTTTCATCCCATGTGTTCACCTCATCATGATTTCCAGGACGCTCCGTATCACTTTTCTTTTTAACCTGAATTGGAAGACAGTTGTCGTCGAATTTAGACGCAAACAGGTCCTGGATTAAGGTAGATCGACCGCAATAGACCAAGGTGAGGAAGGTCCTTTTGCCTGGGCCTGAAATAAATGATAAGAGATCTCCATTTGTCCAAATACCCATAACCTTGAATGCTATGTCCAGAATTTCTGGGCGAGTTAGGTAATGTATTTTGTCTGCTGGGAGGAACATTTGGCCATCCATATTTTTTTACCAGCGCATTGTTCACCCTCATTTTAAGCCATGGATCCTCTACGTATTCCGATGAAGTCGAAGAGTTCTCTGCATCTTCGTCTGAATAAATTCCTCTGACTTCGGGTAGGTCAGAGTCGAATGATGTAGATCCCTGTGCTCCTTTGGAGGGCCTTCCAGAACTTTCAACAAAACCATCTTCGGGAATGTCGGTCTCGTCCAAGATTATAGGCAGCGGCTGTCCAAGATCACCGAAGCTCATCATATCGACCTTTTCCAGATAAATCCGGTCTATAGAGTCCGGGTCAGGGACTGCATCAAGCCACGTTCTGACCCGATTGACAAGTTTATTTAGCATCTCAGCAGTGATTAATCGAGAAGCTATAACCCAAGGAAGAGAATTGAGCGAGAATTCGTGGATGCAATTGCCGACATGCTCGAGATTGGCGACGGCATCCGGTTCAACCTCTTCTTCCCGAGGCCAAGGGCAGAGAGGACATTGAGAAATGTTTGGAGGAGCTATTTTGCGACATGCATCCTGGAGATCGTGGATTTGCTCCTCTGATACTGCGTCTTTGTGCCTTGTGCGATTGTGATCGACAAACTCTTCCCAGCTCTGAAACGTGTTTACTGTGCCAGTTCCAACGCAGGCTAAGCATTCCCAGTATTGGCCAGCGCCGTGGGCCTCGAGGACGTGATTGCGCCATGCCAGTCGTGATATGTATAAGACTTGGGGCTTGGGGCATTCTGAAAATGGACATGTGTAGGGACAAAGATCTTCCACAAGGTGTTTCCTGCAAACATTAGCAACGGGGGATTGCACAAGGACATACAACTACGGCATGGCATACCTCCATCTTGATGCTTCTTGGAACATTTCCGGTAGAGTCTGATAGCAACAGGGGCATTTGAAGCCTCTCATCTGTTCGGATATCTTTGGAGGCGAAGGGTAACGCATTTTTGCAACAGACACCGAAACGTGGCTAGCAGCTGTTTGTAAAGGCATCGAGGACTTGATAATGTCCCCTTCAGCCATCGAAGGATCTGTTCCACTTGGCACCGTCGATTTAGGTCCATCATCTTGCGGGGCTGAATCTGCATTCTTTCCCGCATCCTGAGGCGCGGATTGTTTACTTGCCCCCTTGTCATCGGATTTTGGGAGATCCTTGTCTTTTTCTTGAGCCTCGTCCTCTTCTGGTTGATCCTTCGGCCCTGCTGGTCGAATGTTGAAGTAATCCAACTTTTGCTGATGTTGCTTGGCATATTGAAATCGATGACGACGACGAAGATTTGCTGTGATTAGGTGTTGTTGGTCTGGTCTTAACTCGCCAACTTCATCGTGCATCTGAGCCTCCTTCATTTTATCCGCGGCAATAGTTTCTTCATCGCCCTCTTTTTTCCATTGTAGCTTTTTTGATGCGTTGATAAAGAATGCCTCAAGCTCTGTACGAAATTCCTCGTTGCTGTCGGGGTTGAAGGAAGTGTTAGCCCGCTGCAATCTTGCGACTGTACCCGATTTTCGTATAGCATAACCAAGCATAAGCAGCTGATCAAGAACATCTTCGGTGTCCTTTTTCAACGCTCTCAGTTTTGCTTCAAATTTAGTTTCTTCTTGCTCCACTTCTGAATCTGACTCATCCGAGGACGTAGAGTCGCTCGTCGCCCCTGTATCCAACGTATCGAACCATGAAGAAGCGCTTTGCTCGGCGTCCGCATCCCCCAGGCCTGAATCAACGCTGGTCCTTTCCGTGGAAGCTGTTGACTCGGAATCATACTCCTGCAGAATTTCCGGGTGCGACTGAATTGAGGCATAATTTCGACAATGATCGACCGACCCTTCGAGTGTGATAAGTAGGCCAGTCAGGACGACTTGGACCTTTGGCTGAAATTGAAGCCTTTTGTCCAATGAGGCACTGGGCCTGGCCAACGCACCAACACCCGAAGCCCATAGATTGATGTCGGCGAGTCGGCTCTCGGCCCAGCCATGCTTCATAAGAGCTTTAGTTGACAGGCAGGCCTCGAAGCTGGATATGCAACTGATAGTCGCCCGAGCAATCTCTCCAAATTCAGGTATGCCAATTGCCTCCATGATATGGAATGAATGGTATCCCTAGAAACCTTGCGTAATTTTCGTATTCTGGCAAGACTGAGAATTGCTCTGCCCGAGGACAGTTGAGACCCGTCTGGTAAGATATGATGGTAATGAGTGCGTACAACCTCCTTGTGCAACTGAGGTAACGCAGTATTTAACAAATCCTATTCATCCTTCCCCCTACTTGTTTCTGTTCAAGTTGGCCACGTCGTAGGTGTATTTATGCGCCGATATGTGGTTTCAAATATGTGTCCGATGCAGATAAATATTTGACGCAAAAGGACTGTCTGACCTTGGCTGACTGATCATCAGCTGAAGCGGGGCATATGCAGCAAGAGACTGGGAATGCCGCTATTGGACAGCGGCAGTCTGAGACCAAACAAAGGACGGAAGTTTGGAGAATGGGAGGGACGGTGTTACCGAGGATCCTGAACATTTATTCTATGGAAATATGGAATAATATTATAGTTTGCCATCATCAAATAACACATTTTAACTGATTTCCCCGCCTGTACAGACAAGGTGAAAGCTGGCAAAACTATTACACACGAAATAATCCATCTGGTATCAAAACATGGCTATCCTACTCCTCGCCAAATACGATGCATACGCCATCCGTTGCATTTACGACCTCGACCTCGAGCTCCCTATCGAACTCTCGCAGAGCTGGTTTACTAATTTCGCCCACCTGCATAGACTCCTCCTCTGTCTGCTTGTCGTCGTTCAGGAACCCTGATTTTGGCTTGAAAACGTTAATTTCCACGGGCCTTTCCCAAAGCCAAAAGCCAGGATGGGCAATCATGTGTAGCTGGTAGGCAAAGATGATATCTTGGCCTGTTCTGTGCTTCTGCTCCGACTTGACTTGGTTAGTATATTCCCCGTCGGCGCCGATCCCAACCTCGGACGTAATTGGAGCCTTGAACTCAGCGTTGCCATTCCCAGTTGAACCAACGCTGCTCGATAGCTGGAAGCCCCGGGCAACCTTGAGGCCAGTGATCATAAAGATGGGCTTCTTAAACACTAGGCCCGCATTGATTGCGGCTTTGACCTTTTTATCTTTGGCACGCTCCACAGCTTCTTCGTCCGACGGCTGTTTCTTGAAATATATTGTCTCGAGTCGTCGAACCGTGTACTTGTTTAGCATCTCATCGCCAGTGCCGCCTCCAACCTTTGCACTCGCTTTCTCGAGGAATGTCGCCCATACACTTCCCCGAAGAGAGTGGCTACTCTGGCTACTAAGCTCATTTTCATAGTCGAAATGGCTTTCGGTCGGCTTCAGCTCGCCCTCTGGAACGCTGCTTAGTGGCTTGGTCGGATCGTCTGGGTTCGCAATAATATCACCCATACAAATCGACGTGTTGGGGTGATACGTAAAGTTAGGTGCTAGGACGTACGATTTGACGGAAGCCATGATGATTGAATCCGAAATATCGGGATAAGAGGGTGCTTCTTTGTTCGATGTAATTAGGCCGCCTGAAAATCTGATCCTGCCAAGGTGAGCGAATTTATAGACGGCAGTTGTGTGCCGATGCTCCCAAATCAAATGCATGGTCGATTCAGCCGCTCAGCCATCTTTCCATCTACTCCAATGAGAGCCAGCTTCGCTTACGGGACGCGGGGAACTTCAGCGTCCCACAGATCAGGCCGCCGAAATAACCAAGATTCTACTCATCTTCTCACAATAATTGCCGAAGAATCGAGTGCTGAGGGAGCGGTCGGTTCCGGCCCCAGAATGAGACAGATATCGCTGAGTCCCACTGCCACTATTCAGCGCTTGCATTTTGTTAGCTTATCTGCCACGCGAGATTGACGCTGTCACGGGAACTACAACCCCTCGACCATAACTGCTCTCATTTTCAGCCTTCTTATAGCTTCTAATCTCAGTTACTCCAAATGGAGTTCTCGACAAAGGACGATCTTGAATATGCTGCAGCGCAGGTGCGTCTTGTACAGCGCGCGGCGAAAGACATCTCAGCGTTTGCAGCACAGCTCGCGACAGAGCAGAGAAGCTCCCACTCCAGCGATGCCTCAAGCCTCAAGCACTCTCAGAGATTGGCCACGCTGGGTGCATTGCTCATGTACGTTTCATTTGATCAAGAAAAGTATGAGCAAAGCGAGCACACCGACCAGCAAGCTGAGTTGCAAAGGCTGGAGCAGGTTTTGTATGGATTGGAGTTGATTTGCACCGTTTGTGTTCCGAAATCAATGCCACATGGGAAGCTGAGTCACTAATTATCTTACTAGCTTCGGAAAGATCGCATTCCTTCATATCGCAAAGATGCCGAGCTGTCTGCCCGCTTTCCCATGCTCAACGCCCTAGTTGATCCATCGAACTTGAACATGGCAGCGCACACGCAAATAAACAAGTGTCTGAATGCATTTCCTTCAAAGTACCCGAAACAACTACAACGCTACATTGGATTTCTAGGCACTTTCACGCAGCCTAAAAAGCTTGCCAAGAAGCATGCAGAATTGTCACAGAACCGCACTGAGGGACAGCCAAGCAAGGAAGACACGACATTACTAGAGGACGTGAGCTATTCAAAACACGTATACAACACCCTTTATGGGATATTGCAAAGATACGCAGAGTGTTGCTGTGGTATCCCCAATCAATGTACAGCTCAGAAGAATAGTCACTGGGGAAGATTGGAGCTCAAGGAAAGTTTTGCCGTTGCCGACAATGAAGTTATTTTTCACACACTTTTCTCGAAGAAGGGATCTGTAGAATTTATGGAACGGATCGAGTGGCAGCACCTACAGTTTCGGATTTCAAAGCGAGTTACCTCATTAAACTCCAATGTACCACTTCTAACTAACTTCTAGGAAATGGCGCACTCGTGGAGCAGTGGGCTTTAAGGATGCACAGTGTGTGCAAGAGGTCCAGAAGCATGCAATGCCGGAACTCAGTACGGAGATCAAGTCTGGTTCCGACTTTTGCCAACTACTTAAAAAGGATATCGGCTAAGGTTGCAAAGATGTTCGTATCCATAACGATGTACTGCTTCACTTTAAATCTCCAGTTGGCATTGAGGTCGATATTGCCGATGAAAGAAGCATTTCTCTCGCAAGTGTTCTCGAGCGATACTGCTTGGCCCCCAAATTCAAGCTGCTCATCGCATATATCTTGGCCAAGTCTGTATGGCAGTTCTACGAGTCAGACTTTATGAACGTTCAATGGACGCCAGAGGCCATTCAGCTTTTCCCGGAGAGGGAGGACGAAGATGGTGATCCTGACGAACGTGGAATCGACTGGGCACCTTATTTCGCTTTGTCTTATGATAATGCATCAGGAGGTATGACAACAGAGCAACTGCCCCGCGGAGAAAGCTTCCACCGCTATCCTCGAGTTCTCGCGCTTGGTACGCTTTTGTATGAACTAGGTCGGAATCGATCTAAACGACAAAAGCAACCGCCAGCTAGGGCAGCCCCTTCCAGTCCAATCGAGCCTCCATCAGTCGAGAGATTGATAAATAATGAGACAAGGAGAATCGAAAATGGGGTGTACAAAAATCAATGGCCTGCTATTGATCTCAAAGACACTGAAACATTGGAAAAATATCGCCTCATTGTCCTAGAATGCGTCAGCGAAGGCTTGTTCACTCCGATTCCAGAAAAAACGTCACAAAGGTCTCTTCAAGAAATGGAAGATATCCTGACAATAGAAGAGAGACGTGCCATTCTCTTCAAAAAGGTAGTGTTGCCACTAAAGAAGTTAGTCCAAAGCACGGGATGGGTCGATGAGGATGGAAGAATCCAGCGTAGGCGTGTTGGTGGAGTGGCCGCACGATTGAAGGAAGCGAACTCGCATTCCTCCAAACCAGCAAAGCTACTGGCGAAAAGCTCTGGTACTGATAAAAATGGCGTTCCGTTAGATGATCTAAGGTGTGTACATTTGAGGACTGTTGATCCGATCTGCCGTTTATATCAGCTAACAACCCTCTCAGCATGAGCGCCACGGAATGGTTGGAGCAAATCAAGACTAGCCCCATCACTCAAACCGTCGTTTCTGAGTATCTAAACCAAGATGCATTGTCGGACAAGAGAATTCGTATCGCTGTTTTAGACACAGGTTACGACCCGGAGTCTGTATTTTTCACAGACAAAACCAGAAAACGGCGCATCAAGGGCTGGAATGATTACGTCAACAAGAAAGTAGTCGACACAAAAAACATCGAAGAGGTCAATGTTGTAAAAGCGACAACAATTCGGGAAGACAATGATGGCCATGGAACTCACGTACTATCAGTATTGATGAAAGTAGCACCAGCAGCGGATATATATGTTGCCCGTGTAGCACGGAACGCCGAGGATTTGGATAACGCATCCCAGAATATTGCTGATGTGAGAACCTGCTTTCACTTTTTCCGATACTTCTTTGTTGGGTGTACTAGTTTTCTAATCAGCTTCAAGGCAATAAAGTGGGCTTGGAAGGATTGTAAAGCCAATATTATTACAATGCCATTTGGGTTCGACGACGAGATTCATGTTAACGGCAAGTCTGTTATTAGCAAGGCGATTCTCAAGGCAGAATTAAAGGCAGACCCAGGCGTTTTATTCTTCGCGGCTGCGGCAAATGACGGTGGAAACAGAAAGGAAATGTTCCCAGCACGCGATATGCACGTCCTGTCAATCCGTGGGACCGACGAGTTTGGCTGGCCGCGGCCTTTCAACCCTCCAGAGGGCTATATTCCAAGAAAATGCTTCATGACGTTGGGATTGGATGTCCCAGGGGCCTCTCTTAGCACGAGTGACGACAAAGGAGCCGACATTTGCAAATCCGGAACATCAGTAGCGACGCCAATCGCAGCGGGGATTGCCGCAACGATGTTAGGATATACCAGGATGTATGAGGATGAAGTCAAGGAATACCTGAATGAACAACAGGTGCTAAAACTAGCAAATATGTGGAAAAGATCTGGTATGACGGCGCTGTTTGCAGAAATGGCAACGAATATGACAAACAAGTGGTCATACTTGCATCTCAATAAATTTGCCGATATGACGAAGGGTCTCACATTGGCGACGATAGCAACTGCGGCGATAAACTCCTGAAGCTAGAATATTTTGTCGTTCCAGGCACCACTAAAAGATACTAACAGGTACTAAACTTATGGTAGATGAAAAAAATTAACTCCGTTCATTACGGGGACAACAAGTGTATTTATTTCAACAAGCACCAAAGCCCTTTTCAGATTGTGTTGCGTCTCCACCTGCCCACGTCGGAGTGAAGAATGCTTCATCTTCAATTATGCACCATTTAGACAACTTCTCGTAATTAAATATCCATCTATGATTCGAAATATGCCTCACTAATCTCTGGCATAGAGAGCCTCGAAATATCAAATCGGGGCAAAGGAAACGACCATACAATGTAATTAAAACATCCAGTCAAATAATACCGTACCCTAGCCTAAGATTCAGATGCCGTTTTGCAAACTGAGATGGCCCATGATATAAATGAAGAGGAAGCCTATGATAGCTCTGGACCTCAATCGTTGACTATAGCAGACAGAGTCGAGGATGACCATCAAAGATTCCCGAACCAACACTGAGGAAGCGGAGACACGACGGCGCATGATTACTCCATACTAGGTTTCAGCTAAGGACAAAGATGCTGCAGTAGCTAAACGAGCTCCCTGAGCGAAGCGAGGAGCCACAATGTCAGGCTTAAAAAAGTCACAGGGCTTCTTCATTGGTCACAAATCCGCCCCCAACACGCCCCTGCAGAATTTCTCAGCGGCTAGATGCTGTGAGCTGTGATTGTTGAATTTTTTGGTGGCTATGCCAGGTGATTTAGCATTGGGTGGTTTTGCCCGTATGGGTCTCGCTCTACAGATCCAGTTATCCGCAGTTCTGAGGAGTGCGTTTGCGGTACTTTGAGACGGGCGCGGTGATTGAGTCGTCCAGGGAGCTGGTGTTACAGGTGGGACTTGGTATGAGAGTTCACTATGACTCGTTAAGCCCTCGGATTGGGGCTGCAGAGTGATAAGCCGCCAAGCCTACCAGATTATCAATGCTCTCCAAACACGGTTTGGTTTGGGCTTTGTGATGTTGGCTGGAACATGTAGGTCGCGCGATGCAACATGGAAAGAAGATGAACTTACAGCATCTTTCGGCGCAGCCTGGATCCAGGGTTAATGTAACGGTTTAGGCCCAGTCTCTCGGCTCCCCCCACCTTGCATTAGCACCTGATGCACGGCAACCTGGTTTTGTTTAAGGCTGAAAGACGACGATGAACGGCAGTATAACAAGCAAGTCCATGCGTTCGTCCATGAAATATCATTTAAATCTTTTTTATCGACTAGGAAAAGAACTGTTCAATTTTGGATATATCTGAGCAAATGGACGCATGGCTTGGGAGCACCGAAAAATATGCGCCGAAATCGCCGAGCATAGCTAAGCCTGCATCGTAGTTGTGCCTCTGATTGGGAGCGCCAATGAGAATATGCAAACGAGCGGCAACCATACTCCTCTGATTGGCAATCTTGGTAGCTGCAAGAAAGGGTCAGGCGAGGTGGTTTGAAAGCATGTACCCTAACATGGCATACGATTGCTGGCTAGCCCATTGGTATCACAGTGTCCTGCTTGCACTTCTTTCCCTTCTGGTCGAGAAACCCAAACCGGCCAAACCCCGAAGGGTCAAATAGTGCGACCTCAATCAAGGTAGATGGCTCAAGGCTTGTCAGCTCCCCACGAGTTGACAACCATCTCAATTAAAAGCATGAATTCAACCAGGCCTGTTCAGACTCATGTCTGAATTTTACCTCGCTGAAGGATTCAAGCTCAGAATAGTAGCATCAAATTCATAACATACTCACCAAATTTCGAGACATGATCGGCCGCCTATGCATCGACCGCGGTGTCGCAGCCTAGTATGGCTGGCACCCCCATGCCCAAACCATCCAATTCGGTGATACTCTACGCCTTGGTTTTGGTCTATTTTAGAAATAAGCACCATGAAATGAGGTCATGAACCCCTCCGATATTGATTGTTGTTATCCATCTGCACGGGGCCCAAATGGTAGTATTAGGGGGTTAAGCGAGGCCGCTAGCGGCTGCAAGCCTTCGGACTCGATCAACCTTGTCCTTAATTGTTCAACGAACAATAGTGATCTTCTTTGCCCGAGTAGCATACTTGAACAAAGTTCCTGCAATTATACAATCCCCAAGTGTAGATCTTTCTATCCCACCATCCACACATATCCTTCCGGTAAAGGTTTTAACACCGCCTCAGCACAAATCATAATAGTATGACGAGTCCTAGCTGACTGACGAAGGCGGAAGCATGGTCCTTACTGCGGGCAAACTCGTTGGGCCGGGTTTCCGAAATTTTCTTAGGATTTAGTGTTGACTGTTGGTTGTCCCCTGTTCTTAGGACCAAGGGCGGCAATTGTGATATTCCTATTCGTCATAGGAATCTTGCATATGGCCCCCAACATCAACGTCACTGAAGCTTTTGCCGGTCGGCATTTTGTGGAAAGAGGGGTTAAAACGCACCAAGAGACTCAAGGAACTAACTCACAATTCCGAAATGGTTGTGAAATGCAATTATGGTCTCTTATCATGCCCAAGGACTTATTTCAGTTGCATCTGGCCTATATTTGAGCAGGTTATGCGGGCTGAGCTTTCGCGAACAAGGGTTCACAAGGTTCTCCAGCGGGTTCACATACCCTTGTGGCGGCGTATAGGCAGCAAGGGGAAATCTTGTGTCCCTCTTTTGGAACCATGCAGAGGTCTTACGAGCCACGCTGGGACTAGTCAAGGGGCTTTGAGGCTGACATGCGTTAATACTTTCTGCAGCCAGCGTTGAAGGATTTACCAGAAGGGCCACTTGGAGACCCGTAAAGCCCCTTCTGAAACATGATACACGCGATCTATGCAGATGGGTGTGTTGGATAGAAGTTGCATGCGCGCATTACATGTCCATTAGTGGGATTTTGGGACTGTGAGCACCAGCCTGGCAGTCCCTGCTGCTGCGTACATGCCTGCGACAAATCATTAGTAGTCCTATACGGGACCGATTGGGGCCACACAGCCGTGTCTATCTGCCTCGTCGGCGCTTAAATACGCGTAATGCAGGTCAAATCCTGCGGCCTGATGCATTCAAAGAGTCCAGCAATTGTCAACTCATCAGGGCCTGTTTACGCGGCCATGAGAGAATAACCATTGGAATATGTCTTCGATCCTGTGCATATATTGGGCTTCCTCTTTCATCTGCAAATCGCATTGATATCTTTTTATCTAGACCATTTCAACTAAAACACTCCTTTGATTCATTACAACATGCAATACGGCATATTCAGCGTTTTCTTTGCTGCGCTGGCCGTAGTAGCGGATGCTAGAAGCATTCCCACAACTACTCCAATTTCTGGGAAGGAAATATTGCCTCTCGTTCCCAAGGACCTCGTAGCCAAGCGTTTCGATTTGGATCTGGATTTGGACTTAGATTCGGGTTTGGATTTGGATTTGAGTCTGGATCATACACAAGATTTGAATTGGCCTGATTCAAAAACAGGAAGCACCGTTCTTAGCGTGTAAGCGTACCGCACCAGTTTTTCAATGCGTGGACTAATAGAAAGTGTGTTAGAACCGTGGATGAGAATACCCTGGAAGTCAACTGCACTGATTGCAAAGTGGCTGGAAAAGTGCAAGCCTCATGCGACTTCGTGAATCAACAACTCAAAATATCTTTCTCCAAAACAACCGGCTACATCGACCTCGAAATTTTCGCAAGCGCCGGCGGAGAATATGCCATTCCTTTGCTGTACTTTGGGGCCATTAGTGTCGCTGTAAGTTCTGCATGCCAAGGTTGTAGTTCAGTGCTGACGATTCATAACAGGGCTCGACAGTTAATCTTGGATTGGGATTCTATCTGGAGATGGTCGTCTCAGTTGGCGCCGAGTTACAAGCTACGGGCGGATTCACCTTCACGATTCCCGATGGCTCCTCAATTGTCACAGACTGGAGCGGAGGGGTAGTCGAGAAGAAACTGTGAGTTATTTCCCATCGCAGTCTTAAGCCCTTCACTGACATCTTTCAAGTGACGGGGCGGACAGCGACGTAATAGATTGGCACGTACCTGGTGATTCAACGACTGTCAAAGTCTCGCTCCGCTTTAGAACAGAGTTTGGTTTCAGCACCTCGGGAGCTCTGAACGTCATACCGATTCCGAAGGCAGCAGTCGGTGTCTATGTCAATCTTGCCGAACTTGTCGTCAATTTTGAAAACGAGCAAAACAACAAACAGTGTCTTCTTGAAGCTACGGAGTCTTGGAACATCAATGCCGGTGCCTATGGTGGATTTGATGTCGCAGCCAAGAACACAAAGCTGGCTTTCGAGACGACCAAATCCAGCACATTGTATGAGGGTCCGACTGCCACGCAATGTGTGAAGTCTGCTACATCAACCGTACTTCATTCCACCACTCTGGCCATAGCCAGTTTGGTGACCTCAGCCTCGGAATCAACAACGCATCCCGAAGTAGCAATCACATTGCCTTCCAAAACAGCCGTTTCGACTGTATACGCAACCATCACGTCTACAGTTACTAAAGCTACCACAGCAACTGTTACTCAAGTAGTGGATCATTACACTACAGTGTGCCCCAATCCGATCTGCAATTTGTTCGGCTAGCCCTACTTACTGTTCTTTGATCGGCATGATTGACATTTAGCATGGATCTTGTGGAGCATCTATCGTGGGTTGACCCCCAGGGTGCTATTTCATTTCCACCTGTCTGTAAAAGTGGATTAAATGTATTCGTATGGTGACTTTGTTGGATTTGATAGTTGATGTTGGTGTTTGAGAAATTAAATCTTTCCAGCAATTATTACGCTGAGTGGCTAGATTTCGTGTGCAGGGGGGCGATAAAATCTTTGCCAATTTGAACAGGGAAATCTAAAGCCACAGTAGCGCCACTGCTTGTCTCAAACCTCACTACATCCTATGAAATCAACCGTTACAATGATGTGTCTGTTTTTATATATAGTTCTAGTGGCGTTTTGACTACAGGTGCACATATGGCAGCTGCTAAATGCTGACATTTCTTACTTCTGTGACAACCTGCATAATCACACACTAATTTCTCACAAGGAAAGGAAGAGGAAATAGATATGCATGGCCAACGTCATGGTTCTTATATCGAATTCAAAGGTGAGAATGTTTACTGCCACTACGATAATACTGCAATGATACTGGAGATGGAAACTTGAGGATGAAATTATTTTAATTAATAGACCTTGTCTAAGAGCATAGAGCTATTCTTAGATGGAATTTAGGGCTTTTTTGGATATACAGAATCCAATTCTGATGATATTAAAGAACCCAAACCGATTTTCCATCTTGTTCCGAACCCCTAAGGTCTGAATTTCTGGTCATAAACACAATCCACCGCTTAGCAGTAGCAGTGAGGAACACCGGAGGCGTCGTTGCGGCAGGCGGCGCTGCCGTCATCGCAGCTGCCACCACGACCGCAGAGAGAGCTGACGACCCAGGTACCGCTGGCGTCACAAACTCCGATCTCCTGGGTGCCGAGGCAAGAGTACTCGCCAGGAGTGCAGGCGGCAATGGCGGTGCCGGCGGCGGCGAGGATGACAGCGAGGGAGAACTGCATTTTGGCTTGGGGCTGCAAGGCTCAATGTTAGTCCGGTGGAGCAGAAGCTGAGATGAGGCGAACGAGAGGCTGACTGACTTGTTGGTGAGGATTGAGATGTGAGAGTTTGACTTGATGCTTGGAGGCTGGATTGGTTTGCTGGATGTTCTTTTTCTTCCAGGAGACAAAGAAGCTGTTTTATACTTAATTCTATATACATCGCATACATCGCATAGTCTCGGCCCTTTCCCAAGAAAGACATTAGCATCACGGCGGTGTTTCTCCCGGACGCTGGCCAGTGCGTTGTCGACTATTCCAAATTGGCCTTGGTTCTCTTGCTAAACCTCGACAGTTTGGCCTGAAAAGGCGAGCCCACCTTTTCCAATGCAACATTGGCCACTTTTTTTTCCTCTCGGCAAAAAGTTGAACGGTGAAAAGAGGGGAATCATTCTACAGCACAACGCGGTGAGCCACGCCTCACCCTCATGCAAGTGGTCAGCTTATGAGTTTACCTCCGGGCCAAAGCCGAGCAGGGCAGATCGTGGATCGAAGTGGATACAAGGGTCGAGGAAATAAAAGCTTCCGACGGAGCTATTTTGGAGTTGATTCATGATTGGAACACCGGAGCAAAATGCGTGGACAAATGTAACATAAGACGGCTAAGACGGAATATAGCGGCCCGGAATGAATGTGTTTCCGTCCGAGCAAGAGTTGTTTGTCTGCCCTTTGAACTACGTTCAACAATGTGCCAAGCCAGCCAGACGGGGCGACAGGTAGGACCCATCCGCAGTCAACCTCGACGTAGAATCACTCGAGGGAAGCCCAGCATAGTCACGTCTCTCGGTAGGAGGACTGTTCTGCCATGGTCTGAGCAAGGAGGCTCATGAGAGCAAGCAGATGCTGAATCTCGCCACCAAGCCCAACTCGCTCATCAAGGTTGGCGATGCAGCCGCCCAGCTTCGCACAGCCATTGAAGCGCTCAGGCGTGCCTTCGGGTATGCCAAGGAGCCCTGGAAGAACGCCACGTCCCTCGGCAGTGTTACCCGTGTGCTGGAGCATGTTCACGCGCGACGTGGCTGCTGCGACGGCCCGGAGATCGGGCGGTCGACCGCACCGAGGTCGACAGCCACAGATCGAGCCGGAACTGCCGTGAAAGAAGGCAAGGGTGTTGGCCTTGTTGTTCCTGCAGCCGAAGATGGCCCTAGTCCACATCTGGCTCACGGCAGATCCACGGCGCAAGCCACATGTGGCGTGTGTGGCTTCAAAGGTATGATTTACCCTACAGAGAATGGACACGGGAAATATGCGAAATGAGTTTTTACGTCGCATATCGAAACCCGCCCAATTCACACGGATATTTTTGTATCTAAAATGTGAAAATAATTCTTTCAAATTACCTTAAACTCGAGACATGTCCCATTAGGCTTCGCTCCATTTGCTCGTGGCTAAGGCCAAACCACTAAGACTGAAGCGTACACTCGACTGACAGAATCCTACGACACGTCGATCTAAATCTATATGACCCAAAAAATATATCTTACTACTCTATTTATAATTTTGAATCCTTCGCTAATCTCTTTTTTAGCAAAGCATCTATCATCCTCCCAACAGCGATGCATTTCTCATCCTCATACTTCCCACAAACAATCTGAACGCCCACGGGGATTCCCTCTACCAAGTCGATATCGTCTATGCCAATTAGTATCCGTGTCTGAGACGACAAAGATTATGGGTGAATAGATGCTTACACTGATCTTTGTTGAATTGGTCTGACTTGCTTCTTGCCTGGTACTTGGCCCATTCAGGTCCTGCACCCTCGTCCGCTTCCCTCGTAACTTTTGTGACGGGAATAGTGAGTGCTGCCCAATCCAACAAGTTCCAGATGCTTGTGTAGCCCACATATGCATGTGATTTAACCCACGTCCAAGGTTTGTATCCCACCCATGGCGTCACTGGCATGATGAGCGCGTCAAGACCAGCCGTGTGCCAATCGCGAAGGTACTTTGTCTCATATTCCAACTTGTCTGATACGAGCTAGATAGCCCCAGAAGAGGGCGATTATTAGAAAAGCGACTAGAAAAGGGTAGGATGCATACCTGATGGGTTTGTTCAGTTGTGAGGATGTCTGCGTCGGTTCCCACCAACATGCCTTCAATCAATGGCTCACCGGATAATTCGCAGAGCTTTTTGCAACCAAGGCCACCGTCAGAGAGGATGGCCTTCTCCCACAGCTCATAGGCATATCCATGAGAAGTTGCATCCCACTCAATCACTATTATGTGGTTAGATTGATACATATTTTCCACGTTTTACTCACCTTCGTGGCCTGCAGCTTTCAAGGCCGCAATGACTTCCTTCATCGCGCGAATAATGGGCGGCTGGGGCTTTACAACACCATCGTCGATGAGGAACCCTATTTTGAGCTTTTTACCCAGTGGGATATGACAAGAGCTGGCCCTCCAAGGCATAGGAATGGCTTCTGCATCCAACTCCCAGCCTCGCGCATAAGGCAGGGCCTGCATATATGTTTCAATGCTTCCCAAGCTTGAGGCGAGTGGGCCCGCGAACGATCGAACAATTCTCTGTTTAACTCTGTGCAGAAAATTAGCAACCTTGGCCTTGGAATGGAGCAAATGGAGACTTACCCTGGTCGCTCGTATGGCTGTCGAGAAATGGTTGGCATAAAACCATACAGGCCGCATAACGCTGCAGGAATGCGAATCGAACCACCGATATCTGTGCCAATACCAAAAATACTTCCACGAGCTCCAACTAGAGTGGCTTCACCGCCACTGCTTCCGCCAGAAATCAGGTTTCTGTCAAGCGGGTTTACCGTTTGTCCAAACACGTGATTGTAAGAATCCGACATCTTGGTATGAGATTAGTGTCGTGTTTTGGGCATACCGGTTAAGACTTACCATCAGTGATTGTGGCACGTTGGTTTTAACATAGAGGACCGCACCTAACCTTCTCAGCACTGTCGCGACGACCTGATCGTCGGGACTGGGCTTCCCAATTAAACCAACCCATCCTAAAAATATTAGGTACTTGTTGGTAATCCGCAGCTAATTATGGGTTTAATTGTGACTTACCGAGAGAAGCATCTTTTCCCTTGACGTAGATGTTATCTTTTACACTCACGGGTAAGCCGTGCAATGGTCCAACTGGCCTGCCCGTTGTCGCCAGTATGTTATCGAGCCTTTTTGCTTCTTCAAAAGCCTCTTCAAAAAAGATTTCGGTGCAACAGTTGGTAAGTTGATGAGCGATCGCCGTTCGCTTGGCAAATGCTTTGGTCACCTCCAAAGATGAGATTTCTCCCTGCGCAAGCTTCCTTACCATTACGGTAATGTCTGAGGTCTCTGTAATGCTCATCTCTGCGTCGGTGAGGAGACAAGACGAGCGAATATACTCCAAAGCGTTGGGAGCATCCTCAACCGACGGAATGGTGTCCAAGCGCCATTCCTCGGGAATAAGAGATGCTTGGCGCTCCCGCTTCTCAGCGGCTTGTTGCAGATAGGCCTCAGCCATGTTGTCCGGGGGTAGTGTTACTTTGACGGCGTGGTTGGGCTTATGCGCTAAAGAAGAAGCTCACGGGATAAGAAGGATATATAAGCATCTCCATGCTCTGTTGTCAATTTTGATTGCTTTCCGAAAAGGGTAAATGGCCAAGGCGGGGTGGGCTGTTGTTCGATGTGTATCCCCGCACGATACAACTGGCATTGCGATACGCTACAGCTGTGCAAATCAGGCTAAGAATATCAAATGTCGCCGTCGCATGCTCCCTAGTTCTCAATGCGGGAGCTGAACCCATGTTATCTCGTGACTGACATTATCTCCCCAATGTGTGGGGCGGTAGATTAGCTACCAGATTGGGAAGGCAACCAAAGACGACCAGGGAGGTCATACTAGGCCTATCTCAATCCCCAAAGCCCGGCTCTTGTTCCCCGCAGATAGAGGTTGGGACAAACCCTGCCTTTAGGGAATAATGTCTGGGCCGGCAAGGGCCGAAACCGTCACCATATCGCGTCGATTGGGAGAGGTGGAGCCACCGTATCGAACAGACAGGCCGCCATTTGAGATGATTCGCGTCGTACACGCAGATACCACGCTCCTTACCGGGACCTGTCCTTAGCATGTTTTGACGCCCCCGGATAAAGCCCAAGTTGCTCTATGATAAGCTTGGCAGAATTGCTGCAATACAAATATTAGATGTATTTCGCCCTCGCCCCCGCACCTGCTCTGATGTTTTCCACCAACACTTTGTTTCAACAATTGGACCATTGTAAATCTGTACTTTCGAAATGTCGCGGTCTAAGATTCGCGAGTATTTCAATGTCACGTATCGCCCGGGCGAGCGCGCGTTGGTACAGAAGATTGATTTCTTCATTCTGACATTCTGCTGCCTCAGTTATTTCGTAAACTACGTAAGTGTCAATCTTACCCTCTAGCACATGAGCTTCCTCTCATACCTCACAGCTTGATCGATCCAACTTGGCGAATGCATATGTTTCTGGCATGAAAGATGAACTTGGCTTCGTGGGGGATCAGCTAAACCAGATCAACACGTGCTTTACGGTCGGGTATGTCAAACGCACAGCCCTTTGCCCTGCTCCCTCGTAACACGGCCCTATAGGTTACTAATTCCTAAAATAGCTATGTTATAGGACAAATTCCATCCAATATTTCACTTCACTATGTCAAGCCCCGCATTTGGTTTCCGACAATGATTCTGATTTGGGCCGGGCTCACAATGGTTACGGCGTCCGCTCAACACCCACGCTCAATCATGGCTATCCGCTTCTTCCAAGGCATTTGCGAAGCTTCTTCATTTGTCGGAACCCATTATATCCTGGGTTCATGGTATACTGAACGTGAATTGGGAAAGCGCAGTGGAATCTTCACCGCTTCTGGGCTTGCGGGAACTATGATTGGAGGGTTCATCCAAACAGGCATCCACAAGAGCATGGACGGCCTGCAAGGGCTGAGTGGATGGCGTTGGTTATTTATAATTGACGGCCTCATCACTGTTCCTGTTGCCATCTATGGAGCCATCTTCTTCCCAGATACCCCTCACACTACGACTGCCTTCTATCTTACAGAGGATGACCGTGCTCTCGCCAGATCTCGTGTGCCTTTGGTTGAAGCAGATCGTACATCCCCCTTTACGTGGAGCTTTGTCAAGAAAGTCCTTACATCGTGGTACTGGTGGGGATTCGTCATGCTATGGATCATTGCCGGCGAAACAGAATCGTTTAGCACCAACTCATTGCTGGCTCTTTACCTCCAGAATCACCCCACCAACGAGTATACTGTTTCGCAGATGAACAACTATCCCACCGGCGTCCCCGCAGTTGGCATCATCTCCACATTGTTCTGGGCGACACTAACGGACTTGCTCGGCGGAAAGCGATATTTGGTTGGCTATTTTATCGGCGTTCTAGGCATTGCAACTTCAATCATGATTTTAGTGGCCGCGAAAAATCCGACAAGCTCCAACTCGACAACAGTCACCTTTGTTGCTTACTACTTGTCCGGATGCATATATGCATGCCAAGCTACCTTTTTTGCGTGGTGCAACGATGCCATGCGCTACGAAGGTGAAGTTTTTCGTGCTGTCGTTTTGGCAGGTATGAACTTGGGCAGCAATGCTGTAAACGCGTGGTGGAGTCTCCTCTTTTACGGGGCGTCAACCGCACCATGGTTCAACGTAAGAAACCTTCATTTGTTATCTTAGGCATCGAAATGCCGCTAACCCTTTAATATAGAAAGGCATGTGGGCTATGATTGCATGCTGCATTGCCCTGATCATCTGGTCTGGAGGATTGTCCTATCTAGCCCACAAAAACGACAAGAAGAGGGCTCTTGATGGGGAGACCCAGAGTATCGAGGACAATCGGGTTTCTTCAGGCCACATAAAAGGAGATGTGGAGGATGCATGAGAAGACGGAACATGCTTTTTATAATACCTGTCAGTGCAAGCGTGGGCACACTGCACAATTGTTGGCAAGCTAAAGCAAGTCGGCCATGTCGGTAATATGCGAATTCTACAGAATTGAACCAGAGTGCAGCCCATCGAATGAAATTTTCATGCAAGAAATAGTGAAAGCAGCAATAGCATCATATGCAGCAATATCTTCAGGGGAACTGTCACCTTGGTGTTTTCCGTTCGGAGATTGTAGGGTTAGAAGCATCTCGTGTCTCAATGAGCACTAGCATAGATCGCATGAACTGTCCGAATTGGTCAATCTATTTTGAGCCACTAGTAAGTTGAGTTATATTCCGGCTTTCAGTGTTAATGGTTGCTATGACAGAGAGTGATTTGACATTCCCAAAACTGCTATTCAGTAGCGTATATCTCTGCACCCAACGACCCCCATCGTCTTTTAGAGGTCTTCTGAGTCAATCACCGCACCGGGTCTGGGGAAGTTGACCGTGGCCTTGAGACAGGTGATTTCCTCGTCTTCTTCGGTGTATGCATCGGCAAAAACAGTGTAAGTTCCCTAAATAATGAGTTAAGCTGTTGCTCATAAGAGGGTTGGTTACGAGATTCATACGGGAGGGATCACTTTCGGTAGGTCAACGGATTTTTCGAGTTTCATCGGCCCAGGCTGGAAAGGGCATGATAGGTTGACATCTCCAGCTTTATCGCAAAGATCTGCAGTTGTGGAGATAAGCTGAATGAGGCCATACTTGACCGTCACTTTGACATAAGCTCCGATGTCTACAGTCTTCTTTACGTCAAGCGAGGCAGTGATGAGGAGTGGTTGGCCACTGCATTATGTCAGCTCCATTACCTTGTATTTTTGTGTAGGAAATATGAGATGACGTACGCTTTGGGAGGATTAGGCGATAGTTCAACGCTAGTAATGTTGAGGACGTCGCTGTCGCGGTTTGCATTGCAGAACTCCAGTGGCGAATCCCCGGGAACTTTAAGACTCTGAGCAATGGCCGAGACCACGAGCGCAAGGCCGGTGGCAATGGTTGGAATTCTCATGGTGGAGGGTTTAAAATGTACGGTACTGTTGCGTGAATGGGGTTTGCAGGGGAAAGAGGATGGGCGGCAGAGGTGGGGAGGGCGAGAGAGTCGTACTTAAGTGTCAATTGAAAAGGCCGTGGCTTGAGACATTGTGCGTCATTTGGCTTGGGTCGATGCAAATCTACAACCCAAAACAAAAAAAGGACCGGAGCTACGAGAAAGCCACACGAGGCCCAAGACATCTCTGGTCTCGAACCTTGGAGAGAATGTGGTCTCCCTCGTTGTCACCCATTGCGACGGCGAGCCCGAGAATACGAACTGTGTGGGAAATTCAAGAAGCTCTTGAAATTATCATCGGCTAGTTACGATAGCTTCAACCACGATAAATGATTTTCAGAGTGCGGGAGAGGTGATACGGTTAATGAGATACGATCGGAACTGATACGTCAGGTCGTGTTGCTCTGCTGTTGCTAGCGCCAGCCACTGAGGGGACCTAGCGCGAGTTTCATTCGCCCTAGCATGCCTCTAGCGACCCCGTGCCGGGCTTGACAGATGGCTACATGGACCTGTAAGCAGCTGGAATGGCGCGTGCGTCTTACTACTGCGGCATGTGAGATTCGTCCCACGCACTCCTCCGAGCTCATTTCGTTGGTTAGTGATGCTGTTTGCATTAATAGCTCAATCTATCCTTTGCTGTCCTCGTTAGACTGCTCTATACATCTGTCTTGGGTGATTGCGACAGCTGATTGCAGCCCCATATGATGCACAGCACACACAGGGCCACATTTTGTTGACCGCCCTGGAAACAAGACACGGCTGAAGTTGACTCCATATCGCTAACAAGCCGTGCCATCCGCACAAGGCATATATGTGCATAATATTTATGAATAGTCCGTTATATTCTAGTATTGTCACTATCACTATCACATCCCCGGTGAATAAAAACCTGCGCAGTGTTGAACATTCTCGCAGCTCAAGAACGACAAAATAGGTCGCAGATATGATTGCATTGCACTCACTTTTACTGGCCGTCATCATGGCACGCGACATGACTTCTAACCCCACGGGCTGAATTGTCAAGCTGCTGGAGTATAGCTTTTTGGATCTGTTTGTAAATGCATGAGTTAGCGACTGGAAGAAAATGCCTTGGCTAGCTGTGAGCGATACTCCGACGAAGCATCCATTGGCATCAAGTTCGATATCGAGAGAGTCTTCCGGAGTGTCCCCACCCTTCTTATCGCAGATCACGCAATATACCCGACGAGGCTTGGGCAAGTCGGGCGCACAACTAAATGCCGCGGGGTAGCTCGCTATCCCAGCCGTGAAACCCACCACTATCGAAACACTGCGTCGGAACTATTTCAGCAGACCGTGAGGGGCAAGTCGTATTCCCGGATCCCTCCTCTCCGACACTACCTTTTTTGAGTCTTTTGCGGCAAAGGAATTTTGGGCACCTGCATTGTCAATATGGGCAATAACATATCCTACACGGCAAAAGAGCACACCCTTGATCTCGGTGCTAAGGGAAGCATCAAAGGGCTGCAATATGACGAAAAGGCGCGCCGATATGCGGGCGTGCCATATGCTCAGCCCCCAATTGGCGAATTCAGATGGCGAAAGCCACGGCCTCTCCCAGGCTCGTTTCGGTACCTTGGTCCTGACGGTGCACCATACAATGCCACCAATTTTAAACCGCTATGCCCTCAGGGCGTCCAAATCAATGGCGGCCACAAGTCCGGAGGCTCCGAGGACTGTCTCCTCATGAATATATGGACTCCGGTGGAGAAGGCCGATGAAAAAGTGAAGCCATGGCCCGTGATGATCTGGATCCATGGCGGGTGGTTCCAAATCGGCAATCCCTGCCAGGACGCAGACATGGACCCAACCGAATTGATATCGACCGGAGGCCAAAAAGCCATCATCGTAGCTGTCGGGTATCGATTAAATATTTTCGGCTTCCTTGCTGGTTCCGCCCTGGCCGAGGAGAGTGACGGCGATGCTTGTGGTAATTATGGCCTTTGGGATCAACGATTGGCAATCGAATGGGTTCATGAGAATATCAAGGACTTTGGAGGTGACCCTACCAATATCACATTGGCCGGGAGGAGTGCGGGTGCATACTCGGTCGAAGCCCAGGTCCTACACGATTTCAGGGCAAAGGGCGCAAGTGCATCACAGGAGAAGTCATTTCATCGAATCTTCATGTCGTCCAATGCGATTCCTGGTCAGCCCAAAACGGTCGCAGAAGCGGAACCTCAGTTTGACGAAGTTTGTCAATATTTTAAAATCCCCGAAAGTCTATCTGCCAAGGGCAAGCTCACCATTTTGCGACGCATTAACGAAAGAGATCTTGTTTCTGCACTAGCTCATCTTAAACATCATACCTTTCGACCAGTCACGGATGACCAGTTCTTCCATTCTGGGATTATCGACTACTTGAAGTCTGGGGGGTTTGCAAAAGAATTCCAGCGGCGTGGAATGAAGGTCTTGATTGGTGAAGTTTCTAATGAAGACACACTCTATGCCAACTACAACAGCCCACAAACTCCAGGACTTGACGAATTGCGCCTTCAAGTGTCAAACTACTACTCACCAGCTATAACTGACAGCATCTTGAAGCAATACGAATTTCCCAGTTCACAAGATCTTACAGAGTGGAAAGGTGTCTTTGGTAACATTGTGGCAGATGGACAGGTTCGAGCCCCAACAAGAGCTTTTGTGAACGACTTGCATACACATGGTATTCCTATTGGGGATATTTGGAGGTACAGAATTGGGTACCGGCTTTCTTTTATTGATGAAAAGGTGGCCCCAATTTCATACGGCGTCACTCACTCTATGGACAAATCCTTTTGGAAGTAAGTGGAGAGCTATACCTCCATCCCTAGAATTTGGTTTGTTCTAACAAAATGTTAGTTTCTCAATATTCCATGGTCCCACTGAGAGCGAGAGACAGCTCATGCAGGACTGGATTCAGATACTTGTTGCATTTGTTCATGGTGATGGGTCATACAAGTTTGGGACGACGTCTATTGATCAGTACAAATTGATCACCCCATCAGGTGAAATCATCATTGCCCAGGACGATTCCTACGACAGATTAAAAGCTTTGGCGGAGATCATAGCTCAAGTATAACTTGAAGGCAGAGAGCCAACTACAATACGATCATGAGGGCTTTTTAATTACCAGGGTCGTGTTAAAACTTCTTCTGTAAATTATATTTATGTCGTATGTTTTGATCTGGAAAGCCGACTTTTATGTACGCATCACACATTCATCATCCAACTCTAGTGTTCTATCTCATTGTTCATTTGTTGTTCCTAATTGTCATGGAATGTCGGCAAGTCCAAGGTATCTAAGCTCTAAGTACTCTTGTTCCTGCCATTCTGTTGCAAATAAGTCTTCGCCAGGTATCAAACAGAGAATCATTAGGCGCATGATAGATGTAGGTAAATGCACTAAAGGGAACGATGCCGTAGCATCAGGCCATAAAAATGGACTGATAGCTACTGAATCGAAGATATGAATCAGTAGAAATCACACAGTGGTATGGAACGAAACACGGTGAGTTGAGAGTCAGTGACACTTCTCCAGTGCTTTATGAAATATTTATTTGGAAAATCTTGGTCTAAACTAGAAAGCATTATTTCCCGTAGAAATTCACTCATAGTCAGTTTTCAGTGCCAAGGTAAACAACAATCTGCAAACCACCGGAGTATGGAGCTGTGGTAGTCTTGAATCCATTCTTCGGATCATCAATGTAGGTATTTAAATCGGCATAACCCTTTTTGGCAATAAGGTTATTGTCGATTGCAATGAGGGCTCCGATCTTCAGATGCGGCTTCACCAAAATGAGTGTGGGTAAAGCGAGCGGAGTCCAAACTGTCATTCAAATGATTAGCTCTGACCTTGCAAAGACGCTTATCATAAAGAATAACTCACTATCCAGTAGCAAGAAGTCGATCTGCTCAGGCAGGTCCGTCTTGAGTGTTTCACGCAGGTCTCCTTCCCTCAGCTCGATGAATTTCTCAACCTCATCGCCCGCTCTCTGCCAGTATTCTCTAGCCTTTGCAGCCTTTGTTGGCTCATTTTCGGTAGCAATGACCTTTCCTGGAGCGTTCTGTACCGAGGAATTTTGGGCCACTGCAAGAGCAAGGTAGATGGTGCTTAGGCCAAAAGATGTTCCGGCCTCGACAACAAATCTTGCACCAGATGCTCGAAGAAGGAGGTAGACAAGGGCACACTTGTCGGGATCAAGGGCCACAAATCTGTCCAGGGCGGCCAAATTCGGCTGGGAATCGGTGCTAACGTAGGGAGGCTCAGTGAGAGCCAGAGTGTAAATCTCGCAGGAGTTCCAGGGTCTGTGGGCTGGCCTTCACCGACGCAAGGGTCGTGTCAATGATACTGAGGTCAACCATTGTATTGAATCTGATATCAACTCGAATATTAATAAAATGAGAAATGTAAGATACCAATCGATGATGATGTTTCTGTACAACAAGGCCTCGCTATTTATAATAAGTTGACACTCCCCCCCGCACCTCGGCCTCCAATCAGCTAGCTAAGCTGGGGTCATCATTCGCGTCACAAGCGGGATATTAAAGCAACCCGGTTTCGGCAAATTGAAGAGCTGGAAGTTTCCGAATAACGGATGATTCGCGAAGATATTTCGTCATCCGGAAATTCAAGACTCAATTCAGCGGCTTTTAGCGAATAAACAGCAGCTTCATTTCATATAATCGCTTGATTACTCAATCTGGAGACTTGGATATTTCCGCGGCAGCTCCACCCCATTGCTTCAGCGCTATCTCATTGGCCATACTGATCGCATTTTCTTTCCCTCCAGCCACCTTCTCCACACTCGCTAAGTCGTTTTAGGAGCAGGGAGTCACGCTGGTTCGAAGGTTTCGTCTGAGAATCTTGGCCTGGTTCTCGGGGTCTTTCTGAGTCAGCATTGAGAGAAATATGTCCGAGGCCGGACGAAGGATATTGCTAGCTGTTATGGCAAATCAGGTTGTGACAGGTTTATGCCAAGCGCGATGGGTCGAGGAAAGAATCTACAAGCGATCAAGGAACAAATCTTAGAATGACTTGAATTTGCCTACTAATAATAATGCCCTTAAGCACATCGTGAAAGGTCTTCTTTCTTTCTTTAGATCCTATTCCATTACTCTATACAAACCAAGGAACTTCGACGTCACTGTCAGCTAAATACCACCAGTCCAGCCGTTGGCTTGTGTCGCCGTCTGCACGGAGGTCATTTTGTTTCCAAAACATGTTGATAATTTCTCTAGTGTGTCGAACATTTCCTACCCCCCTCAATTCATCCATTTGATCCAGTATCTGGAGGATGATGATTCGCTGTTCATCAGTTCGCGACTCACAGGCTATTATAAACAGTGGCCATGGACTCGAAGTGTATCCCAATATTTCCAAAGTACGAAAAGCCTGTTCGAGATACACAGCAGTTTTCCCGCCATCTCCATCCATAGGAGAAACACGCTGAAGATAAAAGAGGGCTGCCAGGCGGTACAGATCAGCTGTGGCGAGAATTCGGTTACGTCTCGAAGGATTGGTGGCGTTTTGTTCATCGAGGTCCAGATGCTGTTCAAGCATAAGTAGGTTTGCCTCTAATTCAACCCTCTTCTCATTAAAGTCTGTCGCTGAGTCGGTCTTTTTCTGGAAAATGGATGCCCGTAACCGATTGATTTGATGAATTATCCAGAATAGCTCGGCAGAGCATCCCAGAGCACCGATGATCTTGAAACATTAACAAGGGACTTATGGTGACTAATGTGAAGGGACCTACAATTGATGCATCATATTTAGAAGTTTGTATGGACCACAAAATTTCGGAGTCATCAAAGTCTTTTCGGAACGGCTGGGTGAAGCGACCCAGAACATCGTAATATAAGAACCACGTAAGAAGAAAGCTGGAGGGGGATTCGCACTTATTGGAAAGAGAGCGATGAATCATTCTCCTTGCGCCTGATAAGTGCACATGCCAGTTACCTTCTTCATGATCAAAAACCTAAAACATGTCAGGAAATGCGATTTCTGTCACTTGAGTGAAACATACGCTGCTCATGGATAACATCATGCAAGCTGCGAGTTGGGCATCTGGGGCACCATGTGAACCGAGGCAACCATTTGCGTAGATCGAATTGGAAAGCTGGCGCATTGCAATTGACCTGTATGGCAAAGCGGCCTCGGGCCCAAGATGATGGAAAGCTGACAAAGCCAACATTGAGCTACACAGAGCTGAGGCAGACGAGGTCTGACTGGATAACGCCATGGGTAGCATTTCAGTACTGAATCCGTTCCGTATCTGCGTGGTTGATACCATTGGGGAAATTACATTTTCATCTGCATTGTCACGTTATTACAAAATTTCTCAATGGAAGATGGAAGAAGCCACCCACAATAGCTGAACAGCATCGCGTCTTGGTCAACTATGGGCTGGTGAAGTGACAAGCTGCAGGTCGGTCGCCCAAAAAGTCGTGTCAACAAATCGCGCCCGGAGCCATTTTCCCTCGCATGAATGACATCACTAGAGGTAAAATTGATAAAATATCGGTCACGAGGTGGTACTGATGTAACAGGGACCAGTGTAGATGTGGTTATTCGATGTTCGGTTTTCTTGTGTCCACTGACAGATTGGTCTGGCCACACTAGACGGCATCCGTATCCACCACACGATCTATTCGTCCGGATGCAGTTGTTGCATGATGGTCTAGTTCTATCGCAGCCAGTCTTGCGACCTATTGGGAGGAGTTAATTAATGCCGCTAGAGTGGTACTGTATCTTACTCTTGCATGTCCAGCAACCACGTGCAGCCTTCATCGTGTTCGTGGATGTATTACGCGGCCAGCAAATATCGATAGCTCTTCTGCCATGCCGCAGATTGTCCAATAAAATCCAAGCTGTTGACTTTGGCACCAAGTCGTTGTTGGTTACCCGCGCAGATGAAGTTGGCTTTTGACGCGTTAGCGGGGCACAGCTGTGACTCACGGCATTGGATTGGGCCATGTCACCCAGGGACCTCCCAGCTACGTAGACCTAGTTCAGAATTAGAAAATGGGGCTTAGCTAGGCCTAATAGGGGTGGATCACTCAAGTAAAGCTAACCAAGAACAAGAGTATATTGCTCAATAGGTCCTTGCCCGCTCTGATGCGAAAGGACGATTGGGAGCCATTCACAAATTGAATCAATATCCTTGATCTAAAATATTGAATCTGAATTAAGCACGCTGCATTTTTTATTGTGAGCGCACAAAACATGACTACATGTTCATTGCGATGGATAGCTCCCAATTGATTAGACAAACTCCTGTCGCAAAAGGGTCTAACATGGCTTGATTCTCATTAATTGTAATTTGCAACTAACATATTGTTTTCAACACGAAAAATTCCCATTATTCAAGGCAGACTGTGCGGTTCAGATGCGAAACGGGTCTTTCCATCCCATCGACACCCCCTCCCCTAACCATTATTGGATATTGCTGCTTCAAAACATAAACTTTTCATATGGTGTGGGTTTCAGTGAGTAGCAGATGTTAATCTTTGACCAATAGCAGCCAGCGTCGATGCTTTCACCTTGGCGCATTTTCCAATATTACGCCTTCCAATGCTCCCCAACAATATTTAGCCGAAATTTACCGATTTGTATACAATAATTTCTGGTCTTCTCATTCATCCGCTGACATAAAAGTCTATATCCCAAAATATCGTTGCCACCAACACTGGCCACACATCTAAATGTGGAGACATACCAGGCCTTGGCCAACCTCATCTTGGCCTTGGCGTGCTCTCTTTTGTGGCCCTTTGAATTGCTTTTTCCTGATTTTCGTATCATATAGCAGTCATTAGCAGGGATCATCTGTTTTCGCTACGAATTCTTGATACGGGCGCTTCTGCTCGTGCATATTGAGGGGTATCTGCATCATTGTTCCACATTTGGCGTGCTGCATGATGATCCTATAGAAATCTAGGAGGTGTTCTACGCGTATCTCGTCCTATGGGGGGCCTCACAATCATCATAATTACTAAACAATGTCGCTGTATCTGGATTGTGACTGGTGGGATCCCGAAAATGGCGAAACCATCCGCTACTCTTTATGCAGTTACAATGCCTGTCGAGTATTGTTTCAGAACTATATCCATTCATTGCAATCAATCCACAAATATTTTTCCAATGATACCCTGCGCATGAGAAATGAAGAGGAGAGTGTAACATTGACCACATATAATTATCGTGACTAGTGTGGTGAACGTGATAACACTCTTGGGCCGTGTGACCTCACTTTACTAGCTCGCATGCATGCACACCTAAATTCTCGTCTCCTTATTGAACAGCCATCTATCTTGTGTTGGAACTGCAACCCCACAAACTTGATAGGGTTCTATAGGGCAAAGATAGTCATGATGAAATCAAGATGTAAACATTCATCACAGGCTTTCCCCCCACGGATAACCAAACCCAGTGAATAGTCTAATCGAACCGAGTGGCAATCCCATGTGATAACTGTACGTAAATTATCGGATACCATACCCTATCGCCATATTTTATTGCAAATCATTTTCCTATTTGTGGGCAACTGCAGTCTCCCGAAACAGTCTATGCAGCTTGGTTCCCGGCACTTGGCTGCTGCCATTTTCCTTATTAGCTTTAATCCCCTCCTGACGCGCAATCTTCTGTGTGGCGCTATCTTAGTTTCCATATCACTTTTGAACATGCCTGCTGTTCTAAGCACAACTTGGCCCGCGGTCATTGACCTTCCTACAGTTAGTCTTCTAATAGGGGTTTCTGTAAGTCATTCCGCATATTTCCATGTATAAAACCTTTAATTGCAATTATGCCCTACTAATAATATTTTAACTACAGTCGCTTCTATACATCTGCTGCAGGGCTGTTTATGATCTCTATTTTAACCCTCTAGCGAAAATCCCCGGCCCAAAGCTTTATGCCGTCACTCAAATACCGTACTTTTACCATCTCATAAAGGGCGATTGGCATGAGGTTCTCAAGGAATTCCACATTCGCTATGGCCCTGTTGTGAGGTACTCACACAATGATCTTTCCTTCATCACTTTCGATGCCGTGAAGAAAATTTACGGCCACAAATCCAGTAGCGACAGGATATTTGAGAAGGATGATATACTCTACAACCCGCCAAGGGGTGTTCGCGATATCATCAGTTCTCGGAACGAGGCACATCGGAGAATGCGCCGACTGTTGGCCCATGCCTTTTCCGATAAAGCCCTCAGGAATCAAGAAGATGTCATTCAAAAATACGTGAACCTTTTCATGAGGAAGCTCACTGAACAGTCGGCCAGAGGCGCAGTCGTTGATATGGTTAGTTGGTACAACTTCGCCACCTTCGATCTGATTGGTGACCTCGCCTTTGGTCAGCCATTTGGATGCTTAGAAAGTGCCGGCTATAACCCTTGGGTCAAAATGGTATTTGAGGGTGTTAAGCTGATTCCATTCCGCGAAATTTCGGCTCGTCTCGGACTGGAGTCACTGGCAATGATATTGGCCCCGCCATACGTCAAGCGCAGCTCTAGAGAGCATTTCCAACTAACCCACCAGACAGCCATGAAACGTCTCAACAGCAAGAATATGGAACGAGAAGACTTCATGTCCTACATCCTCCGCCACAATGATGAAAGAGGCATGACAGAACCAGAAATTGTTGAGAATTCAAACGTCCTTATTATTGCTGGAAGCGAAACAACGGCAACCTTGCTCAGCGGAACCACCTTCCGTCTCATGACCAACCGCAACATATATGACAAGTTGGTGCATGAGATTCGATCTGCTTTCAAGTCAGAAGATGAGATTATGATATCAAAGGTTAACGAGCTTCAATACTTGATCGCCGTGCTAAACGAAGGTGCTCGAATGTGTAAGTACTATTGTAATGGCATTCTGCAATCAAACTCTAACATCATTCAGATCCCCCTGTTCCGGTTATTCTCCCGAGGCTCACTCCCCCAGGGGGCGAGTTTTTGGAAGGGCACTTTCTTCCTGAAAAGGTAAATACTTGTCGGAAGCCAATACAACTTTCATGCACAGAATTCTGATGTAAGTTGATTACAGACATCAGTGGGATTGTCGCACTGGTCCGCGTATCGAACTGCGCACAACTTTCGCGATCCCGATGACTTTGTTCCCGAAAGATGGTTGGGCGATCCAAAGTATGCCAGCGATAACAGAGATGTTTTTCAGCCATTCTCTTTTGGCCCTCGCAATTGCATTGGTAGAAAGTAAGTCACATTCCTGGTTGCCTATTTCTGCACCCCATCGAAAGATGAAGAAACATGACTGACTTGGTTTCCCTCGAAACTAGCCTTGCTTATGCAGAAATGCGGCTTCTTTTGGCACGATTTCTTTGGAAATTTGATATTGAAATGATGCCCGAGTGTAGAGATTGGGACAAACAAAAGGTTTACGTTCTATGGGAGAAGGGACCACTCCATGTGAAGTTGACTGAAGTATCCAGGGCATAGTAGGGAGTTGTCAATTCTAGTTTATGGCTGCAGTAGTCTGTCTTTACGTGAGATATTGCTTATTTAGTTCTAAATCAGATAAAATTGATCCATAGTAATTCGGAATTCTCGAATACCCGTCCATTTCAATCTTCACTAATGAGCTACTCGAGGAAGTATAACGCATAAGCATCATGCACCAACATTCCCAAGCGAATTCTCCTGGTGCTCTACATCCAACATCTTTTGATCTCCCCGTCTCTGTTCAAGGTTCGCCAGCTCATGACTTAGGCCTTGAGTCTCATACTTTTGGAATTCCGAGGCTGGCAGGTTTGCCTCGAACAGTTGGTCAATTTCTTCAAGAGTTCGACCCTACTTTTGTCAACAATGCACTCGTTAGTTGATGTTCTTTTATACATACCTTGAGCTCTGGCATGAAGAACCATCCCCATAGAGTTGATAGGAAGGCGAAGCCACCCCAAATGTAGGCTAGACGTGATCCAATATCGGCGAGGAGATATGGAGTCACAAAGACGACAATAAAACCAATTACAACATTCACTCCGGTCTGTTGAGATAAGGTCAGCACTTGGAACAAAACAAGCGGTGAAGGTCCAGTCTGACCGAGAATGCCATTGTTTTCTCACGCAGAGTTTGAGAGCCCACTTCAGCCGCTGTGATGTATGCAATTGGGCCCAATGTCATGTGCAAAATCGCATTATATAAAATCATTCCGGCGACGATACCGTTGCTTTCATTGACGTTCTTGCTCTTCAGGCTTCCTAGAGCTGCGAGCGAGACAAGGAAGGCGCCCTGAGTCCATCCGCCGTGTATTATCAGTGTCCTTCGGCCAAAAATGTCGACTAAGACCATGGCCATCATTGCAGTAATGACGGAAACTGCATTGTTTAGCACGGCATAGATAAAAGCCATGTTACTTAGCCCAACGGATCGGTAGAAGGTTGGCCCATACGACGAGCTGAATGTGACTCCAGTTAACTGCTGCAGTGTCATAATGGCACAGGCAATCCTATTGACGTTAGCAATATTGTTACCTTTTTCAGATTTGCAAATACCAACCCAGTTCTTCTTCTGTTCTTGGAGTTGAACAGATCCTTCCATGGATCCTTTTCTCTCCTGCCAGCGGGACCCTCCTCCCTCATTGCAGCAATTTCTAGTTCGGGAAGTCCACGATCAATGTCAACTTTGCGTCTAACAGATCGCAATACGTGCAATGCCTCGTCTGATCGATCGTTGAAGACCAACCAACGGGGCGAATTCGGCGTAAACCAGAGGCAAGCCAAAATAATAACAGCCGGAACGCCTTGTATGCCGGTGGCAACTTTCCAACCTAAATCGCTTGTCTTTTGAGACATGGATTCATTCACAATACCCGCAATCAGTGAGCCGAATGTTAGACACAGCTGAATAGAGCCAACAAAAAAGCCACGAAGAGCTCCTGGGGCAAGCTCTGACTGGTAAGTGGGCACCACCTGTCGTGCTATTAGTCAAATTCTGTCAACAGAGTCCATGAAGGCCTTACATTCTCAACAAGCCCAACCGCTGTATACACTAGAAATCTACCAACGATGAATTGCGGTACGTGCTTGCTCGTCACTTGAACTGTGGCGCTTGTTATTTATTTGTCTTCCTTGTTAGCCCTTCGCAGCTTACTGATCGGTCCAATAATCTGGATTCCACAAGTCAAGGCCATTGTTTTGCGGTGGCCTATTCTTTCAATGATCGGTCCAACACCAACGGCTCCGACGAACTTTCCGATCAGGGGAATGCTGTTCATCAAAGATGCGGTTTGGCTGGGGAGAAAATACTTCTGCGTCGTTTCGTTGTACTTTCCGAAGACTTTCATGAACGGAGTCATGGCTTGAACTCCGCCAAATGAGGCGCCATCACTATTTCTCACTTAATATGCCAACAAAAGACGACGGAGGGTTTTTTTTTTGGTTTGAATCATACTAGCCAAAGAAGATGCTGCCCATTGCATACACCAGGCAGAACATCATCAAGCGAGGTGTCGCCATGGCAAATGATGCCCCACTGGCAAAGATATTACCCCCTCCCGCCATCTTGGTGAGGCAAGCGAGCAATGGCTAGTAGCAGTGATCAAAAATGTATGGAGTCGGTAAAATTGTTATGTGTGTCGGCCAGATAGGAGGGGAAGCGAGTTATTAAAGCCGCTTTACAATTGTTTTCCATGTGAAATGGTCTTCCCCGCATCATCTGGGGATGTCTGGGGTATGGCCAGGCTGGGGAATCCTGAAGTGGGTTCCGAGCATACGCACTACGCTATTACAACCGGCCCACAGAGTTGGGAGCACTCATTCGTCCTACCTCTGGTGAGTCTAGTGTAAGATACCCCTGCGAGACGAACGAGGAACCCTTCCCCATAATGAATCCTACTTTATCCACCAGCGGAATTACTAACCTAGGCAAATACAGCCATCGCGGATTGTTCCGTCTTACCGCACGACAGCGGCATACAAGCCCTCATGGTATGATTCCCATGCTAGTTTTCCTATTTAGTTCTCCGGACCCCTGCCCCAACGAATTTACGGTGAGGGGAAATACTCGCGGCGAACCCTTGCCTTTGGGAATGTGTGAGGGCTTCCTTGCCCTTTAGTAATGCAACACAAAATTACTCTACATTTAGCCACCGCAATGGGAAGAATAATAATGGGCTCTCACTGATTATATCGAAAATTCTATGTAAATTTAATATGGTATAACTGCAGAATCTCACAGTAGAACTTTCCGTTATGAACATTGTTAATTTGCCGCGAAAAAAAGCTCAAATCCTTTGGCCGCAGCCTGCCGCGCGATTAAGCATTTCTTTTAGTGATGTGTCTTTTTCCATTTATCAATTCCCAGAGTTCCATATCCAATAAATACCAAAACTTCCGGTTTACATTTCGTCACCAAATGATGGGACCCCAACCTTCGAGGCATCCAGAATGACACCTTGGTCAGATAATCGCCGCTGTAAAGCGTCATATGGCACATCCTGAATGGCTAGCTTGTTCGTCAACGCAATGTCACATGCATTCGCACATGCTTGTCCAATAGCATGGAATTGGTGCTCAAGCCTTACTGCTCCTATAGCATAATTGGTTAGCTAGGTTAAGGTAGGTTGGGTAGGGATCTCCATTCTTACCGTAGCCCACATGAGACGAACTGGGACAAGTGACAGTAATGAAGTTCGTGGCTTCAACTCTTTTAGGGACCAGTGAGCGATAAGACACACCGAATGGCCTCCATTTATGTCCATCCTTGAAAATAAACCCTTCGTTATGCACCTTGCCGTCCCTTAAAATACGTCGCACACTATGAGTGTCTGTCGGCCAATACGCAACAGCGACTGGATCATGCACAAGAGCCTCAGAGCTATCGCGAGATGCGGTGCTTTCGGTGATCACATAGTCCGACACCATACGCCTGCCGTCGCGAACATATAGTTCGTAAGGAAAGTGGTCGTTGTCGGGAAACTCGTCACGGCAGTAGCCAAAGCGAGCCCATTCTCGGCGGTAGTGTACCTTGAGCTATGTTAGCTTGATAGAATTCCGTAACCCTCGCATCTCGCACTCACAGGAACCGATTCATCTGTCGCGAAGAACCACATTAATCCTTTGGTGAAGTCAGAAGTTTCCCTCAGAATTTCCTTTCGCTTCTCGTATGTGGCTACTGGCCACTCATCATTCATGCCAAGTAGGTCCGTAGACAATGCACCTTCTGAACCAATAAGATCTGTCTTGTCTCCCGGAAGCCTCTTGCGTGGCATATAGAGGTCTCCTCCAGCACGCAAAAATCGGCGGTGCAGCTCATAATGCGCTGGATTGTATCCATCAGGTTTAGTAAATGGAACCCGGCTGGATGGGTCATCAGTTAATGGGAGTCGATAAGAATATGACTGGAGGTGTAGGTCACCGTCTCCAGGCTGGCCAAAAGGCTCATCTGAGATCCCATACAGCAGCCCACTCGACGGGTCGCATATTCGAACATAAGGGTCAATGCCCACATCAATTTGGCGATAGGTGGTATTGGCGCGAACTCCTGCCAAACTCTCAGAGTAGACGCTTGATGATTCTCGGCCATGAGTCCAAGATAATCCAGCCGCGGCAAGAAGGTCCCCTTCGTAGGATGCCTCCACGAAAAGCTTGCCTGACACTGATTCACCGTTGACAAGGTTCACGGTATTTATAACGTCCCCAACACGGTGTACCGGATTCTTTTCCGCCAAGGGAGACTATCCAAATTTCGGGGCTCGATTAGCTCAGTCGATGAGAGAAATTTTCATTGCTCCTCACCTTAATGACAACCAGGGAAGGAAATTCGCTCAACCATTCTGAAATGATGCGTTCAGCAATTTTAGCCTCAAATCGCCAAACTTCCGGGTCCTTCAGTTTATTTTTGACGACATTGTTTAATCTATCAAGCCTGCCGTAGTATTTGCTGAGCCTCTGATGAAATTCTAGATTAATACCGCCCAGTGTTGTGCTATTTTGGAATTCAGCCTGGTTGTCAATATCAGTAGCTCCAAGCCCATTGACTTGAATGCCGCCTGATCAATGGTTGTTAGATATTGAGCGAACATGGAAAGTCCAATAAAAGCCACTGACCAATATGAGTTTGTGGCGAGATCAGAGCAACAGAGCGCCGTAAGCGGGAAGCCTGAATGGCTGCGGCCACCGCCCCTGAGGTCGAACCGTATATGACAATATCAAAACTGCTGCCCATTGTAAAGACTGGAATTACTGAGTTGTGTGTCAGAGTCTCGTATGCTCTAGCTCCAACCAACAGCGATTACGGCCTGGCTGAATGAACCGCTTCGGTTTTGTCTAGGGTATTTGAGGGCATTGTCGATCCCTACTGAAGACGACTCGGATACCACTAAACGAATCCACTGGCGTTAATGCAACCCTCTCAATCAGGCCATTTTACGGTGCAGGCCGCCGCCCAACGCGCTAGCCTCAAATGAATGTCGGCCGCTGCGATTGTCTCTCGTGCTCATCTCCGAGCAGAATCATTTCCAGCCGCCCAATCACGATACTTTCCGCCCGTGAATATCATGGGGTCGGACAAGATTTCACTCAACCCCGCTTCCCCACCAATGGATAATCACGGCATTTCCGACCGGCTGCAAATAGCATCCATTTGCTCTGGACACTAGGCCTGGGATGGGGTTCTCAATATTTTATGGGAATTTCTTGAGAACCTGGATAAGTGGGAAACCAGTAACTTAAAGTATGTTCGTCTGATTGAACACATGATAAAATGAGCAGATCAGCATGCTCTGCTCCCGTGGCACGGAAAGTGGTTGACATACGTTCTGAGGCTTTGAAGAAGATTTCGTGTGAAGCTAGGTGCCGTATGTATAAAACAAGAGTGTGGTTTCGCATAGCATGGTTCTAATTATACCCTCATGTTGCCTAAACTAAATACCCGACCACCAATAAGTTTCGTCCACTTTCAATCTCCCTTCTATCGCCTTGCTGCCAATAACGCTGCTATCGCTGATTATGACCTTGTATTCGCCAGCCTCTACACACCACTGATCTCGCTCCTCGTCAAAGTAAGACGCAGCATACTTCTCGGCAACTTCTATAGTGACCCCTCTGCTCTCGCCGGAATCAAGTTCAACCTTGGCAAATCCCTTAAGCTCCTTGATAGGTCTGTTAACCTTGGAGGCCTGCAGTGGTTGAATATACAACTGTGCGACTTCGGCTCCTCTTAATGCGCCTGTGTTCTGCACTTTAAAAGTGACGCGAATTGTGCCCTCCACGACTTTAACAGAAAGATCAGAAAACGAAAACGTAGTATAGGACAGACCATGACCGAACGGAAAGTTGACCTCTTTGTCTGCGAATTCGTAGTAGCGGTAGCCAAGGTAAATATCTTCACCATATAGCGTACGGCCAGCTTCAGTGCGAAAGTTGAGGAATGACGGCACATCCTGCAGGCGTTTCGGGAAGCTCAAAGACAGCTTGCCGGAAGGGTTATAATCGCCGAATAGTACATCAGCAATGCAGTTTCCTGTTCCATTGCCGCCATACCAAGCCTGGATGACGGCAGGTGTTTTATCTAACCAAGGCATCTCTTCAGGCGTACCAGTTTGCATTACCACAACCGTGTTTGGATTTGCATCTGCAACGTCAGAGATGAGCTGGTCCAAGACACCTGGAAGTTTCATGCTGGCTCTGTCACTGCTCTCCGTTTCCCAGTCTGCATTCAAGCCACCGCAGATGATGACCTGGTCATGTTCTTTGGCTAGCTGCACGGCCTTTTGGATTTCCTGCTGCGCATCGAGGACCTTGCAACAGCCAACGCGGAGCGAACCACCTCCAACCATGGTGTTGTTGGGCTTCAATGTGAAACTGGGTGCTGACGCAAACTCCACCTTCACCTGATAAGCACGCCCTTTTTGGAGTTCAATCTTTCCGTGCTCTTCTATGGTACCGCAACCATAAAAGGCATCACCCAGCACTTGCTTGGTTGCATTATCCACAAGAAGTTCGTTGTCGATGTAAAGTTTTGCGGTGCCGCAGACCACGAGCCCAAAGTCGTACAAGCCACCTTCTTCAACAGTCAGGGTTCCCTCCAGATCCGCATACCATAGCTCTTCAAGTTTTGGGTTCTCATAGTCCGCCAAGTAAATTTCGGTATTTGTCAGCCAGAGTTCGTCCACAACTTGTCGAGATTGTACAGTAGGCGGCTCAGTGTAAACTTTCCAACTCATTCCCGGTTTTCCGTCTCGTGGCTGCATTTGGCTTCCTAGTAGCGGTAGAAGTTTGTGAGTGTAGGCACCAACGGTGTATGCTGGCTCCGAGCCCAGCTTCTCAGCTATGCCGTCATATGGAGTGACGGTGTAATATGGGTTCAAAGAAGCAGACCCGCCGCCACAGTATGTGGCTACCTTTGCGTTTGGTCCAATGACCAGAGTCTTCTTCTTGTTTGAAAGTGGAAGAACAGACTCATTCTTCAGCAGAACTATGCTCTCATTTCCGATCTTTCTAAGCAGGGCTGCGGTCTCAGGGGTATCGTTCATTCTCTCGGGGCCATTCTCCTCAATGTCAAGAGCAGCGCATTTTTTGACAAACTTGAGCACTTCGCGGACGCGATCATCCAGTATATGAGGAAAGATCTTGCCAGATGTTACCGAAAATTTAAGTAATTCGCCACGGAACCTTGGTGGTCCAGGCATTTCCAGATCAAGTCCGGCCTTTGTTGCCTCAACAGTACTGTAGAGACCATGCCAATCACTCATGACTAGGCCCTCCCAGCCCCACTCCTCGCGGAGCAAGTCTTTGAGAAGCTTGGAGTTGTCGCAGCAGAATGTTCCATTGACACCGTTATAAGCTGTCATGAACGCGCCTGGTTGTGAGTCTCGCACGACCAATTGAAACGGAAGAGCGTAGATCTCCCGGAGAGCCCGTTCAGTGACAATACTCTGGACTGCATTTCGCTTGTGCTCATGTTCATTGCAAATAAAATGTTTGATGGTGGCTTGAATGCCAGTGCTCTGGATTCCCCGTACCAGAGCTGCAGCCCCTAGTCCAGCCAGAAAAGGATCTTCTCCGATTGACTCAAAGCCTCGACCGCCAAGTGGAGATCTTTGCATATTAATTGTAGGTCCCAGGATGACATGCACGTTCTTAGCGAAGGCCTCTTCGCCCATTTTTCTTCCAGCCTCTTCGAGAAGCTCTTGGTTGAAAGTGGCTCCTAAAGCAGTCCCACAAGGGAAACAGGCTGCGGGCACGCTATTGAAGAACTTGGTGCCTCTCAAGCCATTTGGGCCATCTGAGAGACGAATGGAAGGGATGCCATGTTCCGGCAGGGCTTTCGTGTGCCAGAAATCAATACCTATCGTTTTTCTCTAGTTTTAGCTCAGTCGGTTTAAAGATTAATAGCATCTGGTGCAGCAACCTACCTGATAGAAGTGCAACCTTGTCATCGAGGGAGAGCTTTCGGAGCGTCTCCTCCACGTTTATGTCGCCCATCTGTTAAAACGAACTAAAAAGGCTTGAAGAATAACTGAGTGTCTACTATGACCGGATAAACTAGAAGCCTTGGTAAATTTTAACATCTAAATCCATTAATGACAGCAATTCCAACATAGAGACGCGGCACTTGGTCTCATTCATATTCACAGCGTCGTACGCTAAATCCCACTCGGGAAGGGTCCCGCTCCACATGCATCAAGGTGCCCCCGCGAGTCATGAATACCACATTAATACCGATGTTTAAACGGGATTTATCCATCAGTCCTTACCAAATACGGTGTTAACGCGGCATTGCGGTCCGCCTTTCCGCCACCGTCTGCGTCTCAATCACCCAAAGTTAGTCTAGTTATCAGCAAGGAGTGATTGCTTGGAGTGTTATCTGCGGTATCAATTCCGATCAGAATATCGGGATTGCTACCGGTTCATGAGACGGATAAGTTATCCTGATGCAGATGATTAGGCCTGCTCGTTGAGGGATGTCTGAGCCCTCGACACTTGACGCGTGGCTAGCTTAGCAAGTGCACGCTTCGGCCCTAGTTAATTGAACACTTTTCATCGTGCTGGCGTAAAACATACCTTGAGTTCTTGGTAGTATGGCTTCTATTTATCATCAAAACAGTAGTCTGACCTGTTACACAAAGTTCAAAAAAAAAAAAGAGAATAAATGGCAATGTTTTGGAAGGCACAACGAGAGCATTACTGTAGATGAGCTGTGCTTACCCCCTTCAAACTCCGTCATTCGTACAGCTATATCAGCATAGTCTGACCCGCCACTATAGATCGGGTCTAGCTCATTCACCAAGAAATTCATAAAGGAATAGCTCTGAAACAGGATAGCTGGCTATTTATCCCTGGTCCTTGGAGCTTCCTCCGCCGCAGTGGTTCTGTCAGCCACTGACATTCTGAATCCCTGTTACCAGATAGCCGGGAAGGAACCCGAGGTATCGTTCCCTTAAAACGTAGTCTCCCAAATCTGCGGGGATATCTATCCGGACGAACTTAGAGTCCTGGGGCCCCAGGTCAGCCATTTGTGACGGCCGAGATTCCCCGTATCTTCGCCATGCCCATTTAGTGTTGGTCGTATCAATTGGTTCCTCTCCGCACTTGGCAAGCCCATCCTCTAGTCGGGGTTTCAACAAGTATTAAAGGCGGCATAGTTCGTCTTCGTTATTTCAGATATAGATTAATCACAATAAACACCAAAGAAGCACACAATTTAAACCGCAAATTGAGTTTGTTCATCTATCGAAAACATGACCTTCTTTACCAGGTTGTGGGAACCTCATGTTCCAAAGTCGTCAAAATTCGTGCTTGCAATGCTTATGGCATGCGCGACTATCACATCTGCTGTAGGTGCATGGCCCAAATCTACTGACGTAGAGGAACTAACAAAGCTCTCAAAATAGACAGTGGGATTTGATGCTTCGATGATGTAATTTTGTCTCCCGGGTCGATTAATCTCGGCTGATGCTTACCATGTGTAATAGGAACGGACTCAATATCCTGCCATCCTACACTGAGTATTTCGAAATTACCACCGTTACCAAAAGTCTTAGTACTTCGGCCACCTACATCGGTGGTATTCTCGCTGGTCTCAGCTTTCCACATGTCGTGGATCATCTGAGCCGGAGGACGGCTCTCCTCTTGGCTGCTACGGTCACAATTTGCTTCATTGTGCTTCAAGCTGCATCCCAAAATATGGCAATGTTCGTTGCGTCCAGAATTGGCCTAGGCTATGGCAAGTCATGCACAATGGTAGTGGCCCCTATCTATCTGGCTGAAACATTCCCGTACAAGTACAGAGGTTGGGGATTGGGGCTCATAAATGACTTTTATTATGTCGGTAAGTCAGTCCGGCAGTCATCGCCGCCATTGTATGTCTAATGCATCTCCAGGTGCTTTGGTTGCCGCAGGCGTTACGTACCGCACAGCGGATTTCAATTCCACCTGGGCATGGAGGCTTCCCTCGCTTCTGCAGGGCTTTTGGAGTCTCCTTTGCATCTCGGTCCTCCCATTTCTCCCCGAGTCACCTCGATGGCTTGTATTCCAAGGGAGACACGAAGAGGCGCTGCTGGTGCTAGCTCAGATTAGCTTTGATGGTGACAAGGACCATCCGCTTGTTCTCGCTCAACACAAGGAAATTGTCGACACGATAGAACATGAAAATTCCACGGTCGGAAAAATGAAATTCAAAGAGATAATTAGAAGCCGAAGCGCTATCAAAAGACTCAGCCTTGTTTTTAGTTGCGCCTTTGCAACGGTTGCTGTTGGTCAGTAACCCCGTCATCTGTCCGAATTTGAAGCTTACAAACAACCGTAGGAAGCCAAATTGCTAGCTAGTAAGTCTTCGACCAACATTATGCAAGTAGTGAATTTTCTAGGTTTTAACTAATCTTCAATCAGCTACTTTGGTACAATGCTGGAGAATGCAGGCATTACTGATACAACGACTCAACTCCAAATTGTAAGTCAATCATCCATTTAAACCGGATACTCTCAAAGCTAAAACACAATGTAGAATATCATTCTCAACGCCTGGTGCCTATTGTGCGCTCTTGTGGGCACTTACGCTGCCGACATTATTGGTCGACGCATGAGTGCGCTGGTGTCAACGACATTGCTCACCTTATTCCTCTTCTTGATCGGCATTTTTATCAAACTTTACAGTGGCTCTTCAAACAAGAGCCAAATATACGGGACTGTTGCTTGCATGTTTCTCTTTATGGGATCTTACTCATTTGGATGGACTCCATTGTGCTACCTGTACCCACCGGAGGTACTCAACTACGCCCTTCGAGCCCAAGGCATGGGTGTCAATACATGGACCTACTTCAGCTTTGGTCTGGTTTTCGTATTTTCTTTCCCCTTTGCACTTGATTCCATGGGTTGGAAAGCATACATTATGAATGCAAGCTGGAACGTTTTGTTGATTTTGTTCATTTACTTCAACTGGGTTGAGACGAAGGGCAAGACCCTGGAAGAGATCGACGCGGCTTTTGAAGGTGAAAAGCATAGCGATGTCCCCAATATGGAACAGCTCGAATCAGGAAAGGTTGACTTTGAGGTACTTACCGCTTGCAACACCGAGAAGAAGGAGTAATCATATGTTAGTAGCGTTACACTAAATTAACCAAACCTAAAGACAAATTCATTACTTTATTCATAAGAAATGTGTTCACAAGGAAGGCAAGGGTATCATGAGCTTCAAGATTATTTGATTCAGTGCTCGCTTATAAACGCTGAAATCTAATATACATCTATATAAAAACTGAATAAACGACAATACTGCTTATTTCATAGCAGTCTTATTTTCCTCCTCAGGAGGAGTGGCGAACTCGGCGGGGAAGTCGCCGCCAATGCCATCAATGTCGCAGACCTCCAGTCTGGGACCCTTGTAGTTCTTTCGGCCATCGAAAATCCAGGTAAGACCAGCGATGATCAGAATAACACCGAAAGCGGCGATACAGTAGTTCATGTTTGAAGTAGTAACAATCTCCTCGGGAGGGAACACGAAGAGGACAGTGGTCAGAACCGACCAGGCAATACCGACCAGGTTGCAGAACCATCGGACGGGAGTGCTAAGCTTGAAGGATCTCGACTCGGGCAACTGGTTTCCTCCGCGCAGGACGTTGATGGTAGGGGGGATAGCGTAGGTGACACCGAGAGCGACCACGGAGGCGGCAGTAATGGCGTTGAAGGTGCTGCTAGATCCGAGCAGAATAAGACCGAAGATGATGACCCAGACGGCGGTCCAGATGAGGGCATTGACGGGCACATCGAGGGTGGGGTGAACAGTAGCAAAGACGCTGCTGAAGGGAAGACCGCGGTCTCGGGCAAAGGCGTAGGTCATACGAGCACTGGTGGTCATGATAGCAGTGACGGTGAAAACCATGCACATGAGAGGGAACATGACCAGGCAGACACTGCCAGCCTTGTTGTTGGTGGCATCGAAGAAGATCTGCAGGAGAGGGCCGGCGCCAGATTCGAGGACAGCGTTGACGTCCTTGAGGACGAAGAGCAGGCAGCTGAGGAAGATGAAACCAGAGACCATGCCAATGGCAATACAGTAAATCATAATCTTGGGTCCTTCTTCGCGGGCATTGGGGATCTCCTCAATCATGTGAGCAGTGGCATCGAAACCGCTATTACAATAGTTAGATTTTTATATTCCGGTTTTTTGAGGGAGAAAAGGTTACGTACGTAAGAGCAAAAGCACCCTGGAGGAGACCAAGGAGCCAAGCAAGTCCATCGGGCCACTCAACGTTGTTGATAAACTTTCCGTAGACGAACTCGCCACTCTGGTAGTTAGGCGCAGCGCAGGCCAGAACAGTGATACTGATGATGATGAAACCAGCCATGCTCCACAGGAAAGCGGCCTTGTTGAAGAGGGGCAGGAGGCGGGTGGCGAAGGTGTTAATGACGAGAGCGAGGAGGGTGAAGGCGACGTAGATGAGGAACTGGTGCCATGTCTTGGCCTCGTAGCTGGGGTTCATGAAGGCAATGGTGTCGACAATGATGGTGCTTCCGAGGAGAGGAGCGGTAGCAGTCAATGCGACCCATCCAGCGACGTTGATCCATCCGGTAACATAGCTGATGCCTCTCGACCAGCGGGGCCAGCTGACGATGGCGGCCCAGTGATACTGACCACCAGCGGTGGGATACGCGGACAGGAACTCGGCGAGGGAAGCAGCCAGACACAAGTTGCAGAGACCGGCGACGATCAAACCCCAGATGACTGCACTGGGACCACCGGAGGGAAGGGCCAGGTTGATGGAGGTGGACAGGGCGGTCCAGGTGTTGAGGATGGCAAAGGCCAGGCCCAGCATAGAGAGCTTGCCGAAGTTGCGCTGCAGCTCCTGCTTGTGGCCGAGCTGCGCGAGAGCAGCGGCATCGTCGTTGGGGATAGCGCTAGGCTTGACGGGCTCGTGTATGTCGTCCATGATGGCGGTTCTGCTCTAGTGAGGTTGGGAGGTGGGAAACAGAACGAGCTGGTCGGGACGCCGATCACCACCACGTCTGGGGACGCGATTCTTTAAGAACAGCGTCTTCTAACTCAGACGTCGCCGCGGTGGAGTACTCGTCCACACCGTCACACACACACACACGCACACGCACACGCCTATACTCTCACGCCCATTCGGACCGGATGCTGACCGGGTATGGACTCTGGGGACCCCGCTCAGCTCCGGCCCGTTATCAACGCGCTCCAATCTGTTCGCGTAACAAGCTTTTCCAATATGAGGCGTCCGACGAGCTGTGAGGCTCCTCGGTCTCCGCCGCCCCCACAATACCTGACGTCGTGCTGTCGCCTCATGCCCGGGGCAGAAGGCTCAAACAGTTCTAGAATGGCTGCCACACAAACCCACAAATTTGCGGCATCGGCGCATTCAGCAATCGGATCCGTCGTCCAGCCACATGTGGATTGGGTCGTCGCGCGCATTGTCCCAGGTTCCAGAAGCTGTCGGCGAAGAAGGCCCTCACTCTGCCTGCCCGGTTTGGCATTGATGCAAATTTGGGCTAGGACCAGCTGAGACTGGCGCCACGCACGCCCTTCCCGCGTGGTTCGGCGTCGCGGGTAGCATTGGCAGGGCACGCTTAACGGGAATTTTTCCATTAAAAGAGGGATGCATCGATGCGGCTCTTCTGGGTATACTACGGACTTGAGTCGACGGCGGTCTTGGCATCAACGTCAAGAGAGTTTCTTGCTGGTCGAGGGCATTGGAATGAATGAAGTCACGATTCCATCAGCAAGGGATGGTTCATGCGCGCAACACCAACATGACAGGCTTCCGCAGTCAGCAATGACGCGTGGAAAGGGGAACCAATACACTAAGCACAGATTCAATGGCAGCATCATGAGGCCACCCGGAGCCCATACGACGGACGAAATAATACCTCACCCGCCCCAAATCCACCGAGAGCAGCTCCTATCACCATGACCAGTTTCTCTACCAGGCAAAGCGGCATGTTATCAGCTCGCCCCCTTACGCCCTTCCGCGGTCCGTCGCCACCTCCGCTGGGGTTCCCCGCGGGTAGAGCTCGTGGGAATGGAGGCCCAGGTGGGTGGCAAAAGCGGAGCGCGCAAACGCTTAATTTACTCGTCTTCTGCTTCGCTCGCACGCATTGCAGCTGCGTTGATTTGCACGCCGTGACGGGGTCCTGGTGGCCCGTCCGTAAGCTAGGCAGCCGACTTAGCCGGCCAGCTCCAGTTAAATATTTACTCAAGCTCAGCGGGGGGCCCCGGAGCCGCCGCGACGTCGTGGAGAGCGCCCGTCGTTCGATTGGCAGGTGGCAATTTCCATTATATAACGGCCCTGGAGAAAAGCTGGAGAGCGCAGACGAAGGGGCGCCAGCATCGCGGGTTTCGTGAGGAGAGCGCGTCCAAGCGCCCCCCGTCCGTTGAAAGAGGTTGTGCCAAGGGGTCCCGCCAAGGCTGGGGTCGATCCTGGACGGCCCTTCTCCAAGATCGATCCACCGTTATCTGTGGTACATAATGGCAGTTACGTGGGCGCAACGGGGGCGCTGATACGGCGGCTCTGGGCGGCCGTTTTTAAGGTGTTCGCGCAGGAACCAAACATGAACGCTTCTGGGAATGCCAATACCGATCCGACGATTCGGAACTTCATCTGCCGGGCTAGCTGGTGGATGGCCGCCATTAGCCTCACTTGACCACAATCGGTGTTAGCCCGAGTCTTGGTCATCACGAACCCCTGCGGTCGCGCCGGAATCAAATGCCACAACCCGGCAGCTAGCGCTCTCCATCCTCTCCATCAGGCCCTCCATCAGGGTCCCGTACGCTCCGGGGTGTTGAGTAATTGCAACTGCGTACGCATTAGGTAATAATCTCGTGGAGAGGCCAATGAAAGGCGTCAGGAAGTCATTCCCCAGCTTCCCTCCGCCCGATCGATAACCCCAATCTCCAACGTGTCCACCGCTGCTCCGTACGAAGAAAGGACCTCGGTCGTCGCAAGGATACCAGCTTCTGGATTTCTCGTCTTGATGCAAAAACACGAAGGTCGCCAAAAGTGCTTCTTCGTGTATGTCGGAAAGGATGCGACTAACGTCAGATCATTTCTTGGCCGGTCCCCACTCAGCGCGGGTCGTTCCTGATGGCGCCATTCGAGAAGAATGAATAGAAACACAAACACCCGTAATGGGCAGCTCAGCTCGCCCAGCATACTTTCAGGGCGCATCCGGACCCTCTAGGGCGCGTTCCGTCAATGGAAACCTTGCTACGATATCGGGGTCGAGCCTTGTGGGAAGAACGTTAATATCAAACTATGATCAATCAAGCGGGCACCACCCCTTCTCGCTTCTCACATTGAGATCAACTTCTGGGGGAGGGGCGATGGCTGGACACACTCCGTCCCGTGTTTCCAACCGGTAACGACCGGCAACGAAATAGCAACTATTCAATTTCGGGTTACATGCCATGAGGGTCTAGATACGCCATGGCCAAGCTCCACGCTGGCTGGAACAAGGGACGACGATGGCTTCCTCGCAACACGTTGAAGCCTGATAACAAGTCACCCAATTTTCCACATATTTCCAAATTATATCTCAAGATGTTTGTGATAACTCAATACGTCAAGAGATGTGATTTCTGTGATTTCCCTCGCAGTCCACCATGGCTAATTACCATCTCACGATAGTTCAGCGGCGTTCCCCGTTTTAGCGCGTCATAATCCACGCCCTTTTTCACCGACAAAACTGACACGGAGCCAATGCTCCCTTACCCACTCTTACGCGTCTTCGTGTCCGAGGAAATGGAAATGTCAGAATTCCTGCCCAAAACCACCTTGCGGGAGATCCTTTGTCCCTGTCTCCCCCCCACGAGCAAGAGGCCGAAAATCCTCCCACCCCTGCAAACCCACCCTTTAGTCCCATCGTGTTGATGAGCAAAACCCCAACTCCGGGAAGAGACACATCACCTGACTTTATGCAAAAGCAGGGCATTCCCCAATTATTTCTCCAAGTCTTACGAGCAGTTCAAGTTAAGCTTATCAGGGCGGAATGCACGGTAGAATTGATGAGCACCCCAAATG
>NAGG01000095.1:0-51830 GCA_003031705.1 Calonectria naviculata
TTCGGCCCAAAAGATCATACCCTAAGAAATCGCGGGGTTATGTGGCGTGTGTTACAACTGAACCTCCAGCCAATCGAGCGCAGGGCAACTGGCTTGATGTCCATCAGGCTGGTAAAATGGAATGGTGGTTCTCATCCCGCCATAGCGTTTTATTTTACAACCAAGTCCGACTCAATTGATACAAGCGTAGGTTCAGATACCAGAAGTATGACATTGATGCCCAGACAGCACCTCGCCACCCATAAGGTCGAAATTTTGCCAAAACAAACAAACATGTATCCGAATTCCCCCTTTTCTCTATCGAGTGTGGGCTGGTTCACAGCTCATCGTGCGAGTGAGATGCCTCCGAATGCATGAATTCGTGTAGTCTCTCCAATCCCTTCACCAATTCCTCATCCTCCCAGACCATATCCGTCAGCTCCTCCATCACAGAAAAGGCTTCTGGTTTAGATTTAGCGAAGATAAATATGTAATATTTGGCGAAAACATTTTTCAGCATTTTCGGGTCGTGCTTCCAGTGATTCTGTCGCCACACTGTGTCAGCTTTTCTTCTGAGCAAAGGCTAAAGAGTTTAGTATACCTCAATTTCCGCTGTGATAAATTTCATATCCTCGGTAGCCACTTCCTGATAGGGATCCCTTGGAAACATAGAGGGTATCCCAATTATACCACATAGCAAGGCGCGTGACGCCAATTCATCTTCTTCAGTCTTGAGAGGGGCATCGAGAAATGCCGAGAATTCATTTCGAAGCGTCTCATTACCCACAGATCGGAAAATCTCGACAAGGATCGATCGTGTGGACTCCAATGGAACTTATTCGAGGATAAAGTCTTCAATAGCGTCAAAGTATTGCTTTTCAAGAGCCTCACTAGCCTCCTTCTTGATAATCTGGGCAAACCTCTCGCTAAGTTCGAGAATTGGTTCGTCAAACTGCACTTGGTCTCGGGGCATTTCCGAAATCATGGACCCAAGAACTTCCTCAAAGACCTCCATGTGTATCTCCCCGTTTGTACTGTACGTTTCATCGTCGATGGAAGGGAATGACGATGAGACCGGGGACAGTAAAGACAGTGCCAACAAGGCAATGCAAAAGGTGTGGGTGAAAAACATGGCTTCAAGAACAGCATGGAAGGGTATGAGTGAGAAGGCTGGTACGTAGGAGCCTTCAGATGGCAGGAGTAGCTTATAAATGACAGCTTGAGACAGAAATGCAGTTCGCCCAAGTTCCTTCACAACGGCCGCCTGGGGCTGTGCGCTTTAGGCCGGGGTAGTGGCACGCCCTAATTACGCAGTGTCCAACCAGACGAACGCGGCAGTTTTTAGGCCATGTCCAATAATGATGATCCTGGGGGCAACGAGACAAATTTGTACCATCCCCTCATTAGTTCTCTTAATCCCAATCCCAGGGAACATCCTGTCCTCCAGCGATGCTTCAAATACGGTCGTAGTACAAAAGTTCTTCAATCAAAGCAGCACCGATCTTGGAGAAAACAGAATATGATGAGGTGAATGCATTTAATTTCTATAAAGGATTTCTCTAATTTTTATATTACTATTATGATCTTTTTTCTTTTTTTTTCATTTTCGTCTTTTTCTTTTCGGAATTTTTTTCGTGTCGTTTTTTGGCGGCCGTGGTTGTGCTGTGGCTGAGACTGTGGCTGCGGCTGTTGGATTCCCTTTGCGATTGGCTCAAGGCGGCGATTCCAGCCACATACGACGCTACGGGGTTGTCACCAGCCACAGAACGCCACAGAACCCACCCCACTGCTGAACACTATTACCGCATTCGCTTCCCATTGTAATATCATCACCAGTGCTCGGGGTAGACTGTTGACTGGCATTACCATGGGGTTATACATGTAGAAACGTACAAAGTAACATTATTGTCTCGTTTGTATAGTTGTAAAACGCCCTAATCACTGCTACATGCCTAAAAATTGAATGTGAGTTGTCAATTTTGCTACCCTGCAGCTAAACACGCCGAATATTTGGAACGACCTTACCGCAGTGGAATTGCCTATGAGCAGCAAAAGAAAGACATAGGATAATTAGAAACGTGTTCTGTTTTAATTTTTATTTTCACTATACTATTTTTTGGCTTTGGCTTTTTTTTCACATCGATTTTTTGAGCCAGCTGTTGAAATTTTCGGTGAGCGTTGTGAAAACTCCGCTAATCATAAAAATTGATCCGTGCTTTCTGATGTATCTACTATTCATAATATTAATAAAGTAAATGTTAACTCTACATAATTTATATACCATAGTGCACATATGGCACCCAATATGGCGGGACATTTGCATCTTCATATACTTCAATATTTCTAGAAGAAACACCCCCCCGAAAATACAAGTCACTGTCAGCATTTTCCGAAACCCACTCATCCCGAAGCTTCTTTGTTGCAAAATGAAGTGCGCGACTCACGTGTGCATCATCCATTCCAACATCTCGTAAATACTCATAGACTAGTTTCGCCATTGAAACGCATAGCCTATCATCAACTTCCCAGAGGGTTGCAATTACATGTCTGAACCCTACCAATTGGAAGGTACTAGCAAGATGCGTACTTTCATCTCTTGATGCTGAATCTCTTATCTGACCAGTTCCACAAGCCGAGAGATATGCAAGGAATGGCGAAGTAGCACTCAAGTTTGTTTCCAAAAGAGACTGGATTGTAAGCGGCTTGTCTTTCCAGTCTGTTAGTAGCAAGTGGCTTTGTAGGGGATTTCTTCCTTCCGCGTTGCCATGTCCGGCAAAATGAAACATTGTAGAGCTTCTCATTGCTGACAAGACTTCCTCCTGAGAGGCTCGTGGCTGTACACAATCCAGTCCAAAAGAGCCACAGATAGATTGAACTGCTTGTATCTCATCCTCTGCAAACTGAAGGCGGCCATGTTCTGGGGTGTCTTGCATCGCGACGAGGGTAATTTTACTCGGCGATTGAGATCCCATTCCTAAACCCTGTTGTCGACTACTTATGATTCTCTTGATTGAAGAACTGTACGAAGATATAACTCTGTCTAGAGCGTTTTGAGAATCGGAGAGCAAATGGTGCCCTGCTGCGTGAAGCGGGAACCCGACAAGATCACCGGTTGGAATCCACCACACATGTGGCCACGATTCCAATGATGGGGATTGAGTAAAACCTAGGCAATCCAGGATAGGACCAACAACAATATCCCAAAGCCAACCAAGAGTTTCAAGTGATCGGGTGTCGTGGGACTTTTCAGCAACATCTGCTTTAGAGAGCTTTGGCAATTCCAGCACTTTGAACGATGATCGGTCGATAATCAATGCATCGCAACGATGATGGCTGATGTTTATGATGACGATCGGTCCTTGTACCGCGGCTTCTTTCATTTGAAGTTCTGATGCAGGAAGCAGATACCGCTCAAATCCAGGCTTGGTACGGATTTCTTCGAGCAGAAGATGCATTCGACTCGTGGCCCCATGAAGTTGATCGCTTGTCTGATTGGCCGAGCCCACTGTGCTGGTGGCAAGGTTGCTCTGTGAGGAAGCTGAATCAAGTTGTTCTCGAAGATTGACTAGTTCTTGCCCTAGTTCTGGGTACTGCTTCAGTAAGATAGTGGTGTCGGCACGCAGATCTTGGAAGGAATTCGCGAGAACGGCACGTCCAGTCTCGAGCAGGTTGATCGCATTGATGGGTGCCTCACCAGCAATCAGCGCGATAGCTGCTGCATCCGAGGCAAGCCCCACCGCCTTGGAAAGGACATGTTGCTTATCTGCGCTCTGCAGTGAATGTGGTGCCATGAGAGGAATCAACTCGATAGTGGTCTTCGCAACGCGGTATGCCTGTTTGGTATTATAGAGGATGTTGGGAGACGACAAGAGCCAGCGTCCAGCAGTAATGCGCAATTCGAGAGGCGATCCTTCAGAGTCCAATACCTCCATGAAATAAGGGTAGGAGTCTTTAGCATCTGGATCGCCGATACCCCTCATCTCAAGTCGAATAGCCAAATTGTGACAAAACCCAGCTCGGGCTGGGTGTCCAATTGGTGTGATCTCGATAGCTCGCTTAAACAATCGAATGGCTTCTTCCGTATCAGCTTTTCTTGTGTCCATGGTCTCTCGTGAGGCCTTGGTATCAATGTGAAGGGCAAGACTGTTCAGTAGAGTAGGCAGGTCTTCGTGGCCCTCTGGAGTGATGTCCACTGCTTGCCGAGCGATCTTGATTACCTCTTCGATATCCTCCACATCAAAACTACGACTGTATCTGTGACCCAAAAGCTTTGATAGGGTATGCAAAACCCGAGGTCGAGCTGCATGACCCTCTGGAGTGGCCCGCGCTGCTCGCTCAGCGGTTTGAATGGCGGCTTCGAGATCCTCCATTTTGTGAGTACGGGAATACTTCTGGCCAAGTTGAGCTGCGAGATTGTCCAGCCAAAGATGTAGATTTGGGCTACCTTCGTAAGATGTCTCTACAACGTTTCTTGTAATTTCAATCGCTTCATCCAGGTCGGGCATTGAGAGTACGCGCACGTATCTTTTGTAAAGTAGGGCCCCGAGATTACTTAATCTGCTATCTCGATGCGGATGATATATGGCCGTAACCTTGGCTACTTCTCGAGCATTGAGAATCGCCTTGTCAAGGTCAGAAACATTTCCCGTGCGCGAGAATTCATTACTCAAGCGAACCGAGAGTAGGTGTAAATATTCTGCTCGGCTTGGGTGGTTGACGGCGGTTTTCTCCACGGCCTGGGAAGCAAGAATAACAGATTCTTCAGCATACGCCACCGTCCCTGTGCATGAATATAAACTGCCAAGGTGCTTGCTTAACTCGGCTAACCGCCCAGCCTTGTCTGTGTGTTCATCCGGGGTAGTCTCAGCAGCTTGCCTAGCAATTCGTACAGCATCGGTCAGGTCTGCTATTGACCCAGTACGTGAGTATCTATCGCTGAGTTTGTCACAAAGAGCCTGCAGCTGCCCGGGGCGAGATGGGTGGGCTTCTGGAGTTGCCTCAATTGCCTCTTGGATCAGGCAGATAGCTTCTTCGAGGTGAGCTATGGTTCCGGTGCGCTTATATTTAACGCTGAGGTGGTTCCCCAGGTTTTGCAACAGGTCAGGCCGACTTGGATGATCATCGGCAATGCCTGCAATAGATTCGCGAGTGAATTCTATAGCATCGTCAAGGTCCTGTAGCTTTCCAGTGCGGGAGTATTTTCTGGCAAGCTGAACTGCAATCGTGTTCAATGACCGATGTCGCCCTGGGTCATCATCGGGCATGGATTGGACAGCCTCTTTGGATACATCAATGGCCTCTTGAAGATCCTTCATATTTCCGGTGGCTAAATATCTATTGCCAAGCTGAATTCCGAGGTTGTTTAGGATCGGAGGGCGCTTAGGGTGACTTGCAGGCAAAATATCGATGCATTGTCTTGAAATATTGATTGCGTTCTCCAGATCCTCCATTTTTCCTGTATGCAAGTGTCTAAGACTAAGATGGATGGCGTGAATGTTCAGATTGATAGCCCGGTCTGAGTGAGTTTCGGGCGTGACTTGAACGGCCTGCTGTGATAATTGAACAGCCTCTTGCAAGTCGTTGAAGACTCCAGTTCGCGAATATCTATCTTTGAAACTCTTACTTAGGTCCATCAAAACCTTCGCGCGGTCTGGGTGGTTGTCTGGCGTGTCTTCGACGGTTGCTTTTGCTGCAGAAATAGCCTCGTCTAAATCTGCCATTCTGGAAGGTGAAAATAGTGAACCCAGCTGTGAGTTGAAAACGAAATTAATAAGATTTAAAAATATTGGAGCTTGTCGTCGAATTGAACAGACCGCAGAGGATTGATACTGAGAGCAAAGGAGGGGTTGGTGCCTAAAGCTGACTGACATAAGAAACTTAAAGTGGGTCTGAATATTACGTCTCACGGCGCTTATAGTGTTGGAGGGAGCTGTGTGGATCTCTTTCGTAGGGTGATAAGCAAAGGTCTTCTTATTATATATGTTACTTAAATCAGCACCTAGGCTAGGAATAGAGACTCAGAGCATATCATTTACGTTAAATGAATTACTAATAAGCCATCCGTATTGGCGGAATCTATTTACAACTCCGAAATCCTTTTCTACTCATTACAATATTCAAGCTACCACGATAAAAAGTCCACAAATTGTTCTCAAACTAAGCATCGGAACCCGACTGCTAACATTCTCTGAATCTGGCTCTGAACTAGCCTGGAACTGTTGATTCGACTGCGTAGCTGACACAATCACCGTTCCGGATATGTCGGTTGTAGTCCCGCTGCCGTCATCTGCAGATAGCCGCGTGCTTGTAGAGACCGTGCTCTTCAGCCCAGATCTGGTAGAAGGCCCATGGTATCGACTATCAGGCCCTAACGCGAGGGTTTCGTATATCGGGATTGCTGTCTGGGTTCGAATAGGCTTATCGCGATTGGTCGACATAGGAGCTCCTGTGACCACTGCCGCTGAGATCTCGCTGCTAGTTTCAATCTGAATACCAACCATGCGGTTTGTGGTTGTAACTTCAATATTATCCGCTGTGTTGATCCCTTCAGTAGTCGTTGTTTTATGCTCATTGGGGTCGGCTATCTGAATGGAGACGCACCGTCGCCATCGCCATCACCATAGTCAATGTCGCTCTGTGGCGATCTAATCTCTAGGAACTTTCCCGCATCAGGATTGCTTCTGGTAGCTACAAAAGGAGCATCGAGATAGGCTCCGAGGTCACAAACTTCGGGCTCAACCGGTTGCTGTAGGTTTTGCACAAGTGGACCGGATGTTCTAGCTTCCGAATGTTTGGCCAATACCAATGCTAGGGCCGAGTAATACAGTAGTATTAGTGCTGAGTGGGTTCATATTGTAAGGATATTTATTGTGATGAGGTTGGCGGGAAGTGGTAGGTGGTATTGTAGAAGAAGAACTGTCCTCAGCGCTAACTATAGATTTGTTTTATGATAGATCCCAGATTCTTGCGGCTCAGAGTGCTATGTGTGGTCCGACGGGTGACTGCATATAACAACGGACGTCAGTATTTGATCTTCGTGGATCATTTTGGTGTAGCTTTTTAGGAGCACCTGTTACTCGAGCTTGATCATCGTTGCATGACAGCTGAATATGTGGCTGCATGACTAGCTTGGCACCAGCCAACTTCACGGTGATAGCTAGGTTACGCGCAATGACGACTACAAGCAGTCAACCAACTATATTTCTGCCATGAATGTTGGAAGAAGGCGGAGTCATCCAGCCCCCAAAACCTCAGTTGGTGTGGGTGATGCTCGTATTGACAGGACTCCATGGCTGCAATATGATATTAGTAGTCATCTCATCTCCCCCATATCCAATAGAACCTGTAAGATTAATCAATATGAAGATACACTCTCTATGTTTATAGATAAATGTGGAATTTTATCGGGCATCAGAATAACATAACCTCCGCGATGGCGGGAGTTGTCTCGGGGGAAAAAGGGATAAATTAGGATAAAAAAACCAATTTCGGGGGTCCTCGATGAGCGGCGAACTATTCAAGGCATATATCCTATGAAATGAGGAGGTACCTCGATCCTCAAGGTTGAGCCACCGTTGTAGCTGGCGAGGCGGTTCATTACTACTGTGTCCGCAGCCATTATGCCAAGACGTTGCCAAAATTGCTTTTGCATACGTGGATGACTGGCTTTCTGGGCTATCAGCACAAAGGCTAGTGCTTGGTGGTTTTTATGAGATAGGACGATGAATCTCGCAGCTGCCTCGGCCATAGATGAAACACATAAGCCTGGCGACACACTTGTTCATCGCGTAGTGGCTGAACAGAAAATGCCTCTTATCGCAGCCTCGTGCGGCTGAAAGAGGAGGGGGGCGAAGCGTGCCGCAATGTGGGCTGTGCTGGTGTTGGGACATTTCTGGAGGTGCCGATAGGGCGACGTGCTAAATCTAGAGGAGGGGTCACTACGCGGAGCAGACTGGCTGTTTCTTTCTTTTTGCTTCGCATTTACGCTTCTTTTTATGATTTATTGGCCTGGATAAATGTAACGTAGGGTGAATGCTACCTTACAAAAGATCGCATGCCACTAACGATGTGGCGTCTGCGGGCACAGCTATGTTAAGGACTGAAATTACCGCTCAATCCAGTCTCTTGCGAAGTAGCTGTCGCTATGCATTTTTGACCAGACGAAAATGACCTTGTGTTAGCACAGGCCATTTTTGCGTTTATCATAACTACCGCTAGCGATGGGAAGTCACCACATGTCATAACGCACTGTTAATTCGCCGATAGAGAACCACACTTCTACTTACTGAGCTTTTGGCACATTTCATCTTCCCATATAGCCCTTATCTCGTCGCTGAATCTGGACGGATGACCCAGCGCTGCGGCTGGTTTGGGCACTGCAGATGAACTGCCTTGCGTCAGCTCAAAATGCAGTTTGCCCAGAATAGCTTCGCCACTCTAGAGGTCGGCCTCTCAAGGCAGTGGATGGATTTCTGCCCCCAATACGCTAAGGCATGGCGATCTAGCATGATGACCACACATGCTGTATAATCTAGTTTTGTACTTTCCATCCGCAAAACATTTTTTTCCCCTGGCATCGATGGCAGAATGCATCAAATTTGCGTGTAAAATTCCGTGGAGCGCTGAATGGATATGGCTGATAACCAGGACCCTCTCTTGGGTCGCAGCTATTTGACATCATCTCAAAGAGCACATCGAACTCCCCACTCTCACCCGATCGCAGACGAAGCCACGCCGGACCCGATTTCGCATCTAGTATTCACGCCTGAACATGCTGAAGCAGGCACCGTTAACGATGAAAACGGCTTGAACTCTGCCCCTCTGACTCCAACCACGTCTGTAAAGACCGAAGAGGACAACGATGGACTAAATCATATGGGAAATGAAGCATTGTGGCTTCCATTTTGGCTACAACGAGTGGTTTTGGCTAGCTTCTGTACATTGTTTATATGTTCCGCGGTAGCATTGCCAGTGATGCTAGCATATTCCAAGCACAACAATGGCCTCCTCAAATCTGGTACAAATATGGTGTATGTGTGGAGGTTCAGCCCCACCGCTAGTAAGTAAACCAATCATCAAATTAGGTCGTAACAGAAAGGCACATTCCCTAATGGGTGTCATTTAGTTATTACTATTGTCGGGTTATTTTGGTCCCGAGTTGAGTTACAAACGCTCCGATATACGCCTTGGATGGCAATTAAGAACCCAGCGTCACTGGGACCAGATGGATACAGCCTGGATTATACCTCCATGCTACCCCCAACGGTCTTGTATCGATCATTCCGACGCAAACACTTCTTCGTGTTTCTCATTTGCACTGCTTCATGGATATTAAAAGCACTAGTCGTATTCGCTCCTAGTCTTTTCCAGCTACGACTCACCATGATATCAGAACCTGTGCAAATTCAAGGGTTGGACTCGTTCATGACCGACGGCGTGAGCAATACAACCGGGACTGGACCGTATTATAATGCACGAGCCCTTGAGAATTTCGATATACAGTATCCATTTGGCGTCGCGAAACAAGGCGCATTTCAAACCTTCAGACTGTCTGACCAAAGCACTGCAGTCCGTGGAACCCAAGAGGCACCTTTGAAAGTGACCGTGGACGGAGCTTTCATGGATATTGAATGTTTGGAGTTAAAAAACTACACCGCAGCGAGACCTCCTATTACGGGTAAAATCTTTGGATTTGATATCAGTCTCCAATTCGAGAATTGCGATAACCTTATAAACATAACCCACGCCCTCGATTGGCAGTGGATCGTTGATGGCTTCACAACATACTGGACCCTCGAAACTGCCCTTGACCCCAAGTTTCCTTGTTCCTCACTGCCAAGGCAGCACCCTAATTTTATATATTACGCGGGATGGTATACTCCTTCGCCAGAGAACAGCTCCATTCCCCGTCTTGACAAGTGCGCAGCGCTGATCTGTTCGCCGAGCGCATGGATATCGAAGGTGGAGGTTGTTGACGACGGAATCAACCCGAAATTGAGGGTATTGCCCAAGGAAAATAGGCGTACTATTTCCTCTAACCCTTGGGACCTGCTACAGGCTGCTCTGCCCTCCTTACGTGGACAGGTCACAATAGATGCAACCACATTGGTCACTGGCCCCGTTGACGCAGCGTTGAAGTTCAGCGGAAAGGACGTTAGTTCTAGGGATATTACATTGTACAGGAACAGTGTACTGAGACAGGGCGTGGCAAACTTGACTGAGAAGATCGGCCCTATGCTTTTGCACTATGAATTGCGAGAGCCTGACCAGAGCCAGATTACCGGGTCCATCGACAAGGAAGTGTACAAGGTTCATGTGAACCAGTTTACCTGCCTTATGATGGCGGGGCTCTGCGTGCTTCTCATTTGTATCTCCGCCTGGGCGATTGTTTATTCTAAAAATGTAGCACCTGGTATCTGGTATCGGGATCCGGCCACTGTCATGGGAACCATGATATTTTTCCACAGCGACATCGAACCAGCCAATAATATTGCGGAGTCCCTACTAGAGCAGAGAGAATCGAAAAAGGCTGAATGGGCTCAGTGCACCTATGCACCCATTGTCTTAAGGGCTTGGGCTCGCTCGTTATTCGTCCTGTTTTTGTTGGGTCTCATCACGTCTCTCGCCTGTACATTGGACAAGTCTGAAAGGTCAGACGGCTTGGGAACTGTCCATGAAGACGGTTTCTTGCATTTATTGTGGACATCACTGCCCACCCTGGCTATGCTCGGGGTTTCACTATATGTCGGTTCAGTTGACAGTGCAATGCGGGGTTTATCCACATTGTCCAGTCTGTCCGATAGAGAGTGTGACTCGCGAGATTTGGACATATCGCTGTTAGATATGCTTGGTATCAGAGCCTTATACTACTCGTTCCGGCTGAAAGTCTACACGGTTACACTCTCTCAGATTCTCGCCACTATCTGTAGCTTCTTGACGACTATCGCCGCTATTCTCCTGACTACTGAAATTGCGCCGGACATAAAAAAGGTGCATCTTCAGCAGGAAAGCTGGTTTGGGTCTCGGCGAGTTGGAACAGACCAAAATACCACCGTTGAGCGTGAGATTACGCGAGAAGACGTGGGGAGTTTCATTTTAGTACGGCATTTATCCAACCTGACATACCCACAACACACGTATGATGAGCTACTGTTTCCGATATTAAACATCAATGATACAGGCTGGGATGCCAACATGTCTATTGAAGTTCGAACACCGGCCGCTAAGTTAGTACCAAAATGCGTCAAGCTATCTGAAGAAGAATTTGGGGCGGTGTGCGAAGACAAGAATGATGAATGGATGTGCAGGTTCAAGCAGAATTTCACATGCCCCGATGGCTCTAAGGATACTCTAGACCGTATCCTCCTCTACTCCGTTGACGTAGCCAAAAAGCACGGGTATTCATATTTTGCAGAGGCGATGAGCCCCTACCCTTGCGGCAAGGACCTTCAGGTTAATGATATTTCATATGCCCCTTGGAGAGTACAAAACTATGTATGGGGCAAGTTCTCAGCTTCTAGTATGGACTTTGAACATCTTTCTGGCTGGAGCTGCAACTATTCATGGGCCGAGGTCACCACTGATTTACGGATGATCTGGACTGATGGAAAAGTCCTGATAGACCATCAGAGGCCTCCAATACAAGACAACTCAACAATCAAACCATGGAGTCCACCCTTCAGCTTCCCGGATATCGGCACCCTTGACATGATTGGATATGACAACGGCTTCCCAGATGTGGAAGTGCAAGACCCCCGAGCTGGCGACTTCTCTAATCAGTTCAGTTCCATTGTCGAGCCGTTTGGTCCAGTCCAGGTTGCGGATTTTGCCAAATCCTCTCAAAACGACGTCATTCTGGATGCACTTCACTCTAACCTTGCGTTTGCTGTGGCACAACTTGCAAATGTGGAAAATCGGTTACGCCTTGATGAAAAGTCATCAGAAGCTCCGATAAACCATGCAGACTTGCCCCCCGTGGAAGCGAAAATCACGAACAGTGGTAGACTCCGTCTGTATCAGAATTCGACGATAACCTTTGTCCTGATAGGAATTCTATCGTTGGTTGCGGCCGTTAATGTGTACGCATTGATCTCGACGGTTATGCGACACTGGCTTCGAAGACGAAAGAGCTGGTTACTAGATATGGATTTGAAGGACCTAGCTCCTGATGGCTTTAACGCGATATCCAGGATGGAATCCCTGATTTATGGTTCAAATGCGCTGAATGACATATCAAAAGATGCTCACCTGATGACTTCGAATGAACTTCATGAATCTCTGGCGGGTATGCGCTTTCGGCTAGGGTGGTTCCGAAGAGAGGACGATAGTGAAGAAGATGTCACGATCGGGGCATTGGGTGACGAGAGTTTCGCATTTCTACGAGTTAGAAGAGATCCTGGGTCATATGCAGTGATACCCTGAAGCTTGTGGCGAGAACTGAGCGGAAATGATATTAGTAATTAAGAAAAATGATTCCAGAGTATTTGCACTGGGTGGAATTCGCGAAGTCGTGGTTGCTTTGCTGTGAGTCTCATTAACATCACTTTTGGTCGACGCGGGGGTTTTTGAGTGGATGGTAGGGCTGAAGGGCACTAGTCTCGTTGGCCTCATTAGTGGCTTCAGCCCCAAGGTCTTAGCGGTGGAGTGGTGTGCGTCGCTTTGTCCAGTGAAGCGCCATGGGTCGCGCAAAGAAACAAAACCCATTGCCTAGAATGGCGGATGACTGGGTCATAGCCATGTCAGTGTGCGACACCAAGTTCTCATGCCAAATTGATGGGGCTGAAGGAAACCAGTTGGATGACCATCTCCGCACAAGATGCGACTTTGAGACACCATCACCAGCTGCGGCCACCCTGTCCAGGGCTAGCTGGCCTGGCGCATCATGCAAAGGCGTACTAAGTTTCAGCCACATTACACATTGATGAAGATCGCATCACCCGACCGTGGAACATGTTTCGTGACGAAGCTGAGCAAAGGGATGTCGTATTATGAACGGAAAATCAGATGTAATCATTTAAACTAATCGGTATGGACTTCAAAAAGCTCCCAAGTCAAAAAAGCCAACGAAACGGTCGTATTTCTTGCGTGATCACCACCCACTACTGAATAGAACGTGGAATAAGCTTATCCCGAGATTGACTCACGTCCCCGCAAGAGACCCCAACTCTGGCCGTTCTCAATTAGTTGGCCCCAAGCGTCTGGGTGGCGTCCTATCATGGTCGCACTGTCGCGACTGTGGCTGGTCCAGACCTCGAATTCGGCACCAGCCAGCCAACCACGGCTTCTGGGCTCTGGACACGTCTGCCGTGTGGTGGCTGGCAGCTGGAAGAAACCTGAGCTACTAAATAGGCCTCCCGAGAGTATGTCATGCGTCCTTAAAAACCATCGTCTCGCTCTTTTTCAACCCTCAAGTGCCCGTCTGGCAATTTGAACTACAGCGGTCGCGGACAGTCAGGGCCCAAATCCAAGGACGTCGTTGCCTGTCACAGCAAGATGGCGGACCAAGAGGTCTACGTGGGAGTGTGGAGGGACTACTCCCACGATGGACTCCGCCAACTAACTCTGACCGTCCCCCTCGCGCAAGGCGGTTACCTCATTTCTGTCTTGACTCTGCTGGTGTCTCTGGCGGGATCTAGGTTCTGGTTCATCATGACTTACGCACTCCACCAATTGCGCGCCCGACCCGAGAAGCGATCCGACCCGGTCCACGCTCAAATACAGACGATGTTGCGAAACAGCATCACCTCCACCGGTACAATAACAGACGCCCTATTAATGGGATGGGCTTGGAGTGGTACTGGGATGTACGCAAGAAGGAGACTAGTTCCCGTTGTGTTTATGGCCACATCATGTCTGGTTCTTTTTACGCTTGCTGGTACATTTGTCTCCAGCTTGGTCACGCAGAAAACACCGGACGTTGTCGTCCTTGCGAAGGCTCCAGGGTGCGGTGCATGGGACGTCGACCAGTCCAAGCTGTACGGCGAATTCGCGCCCAGCCCTGACAAGGGCAAACTGATGACTGAGGATGCCATGGATGCGCGTCTCTATGCCAAGTGGTTTTACGCCGACATGCCGCCATCGTCGATTCCCAGCTCGAGGTTCCCGATCAAGAAGCTTCCGTACTCGAACCGAACAGCTCCGTGCCCGTTCACCGGAGAGAAACGATGTCTCTCCAACGACACTTCATCGGAGAACGTCGCCGCGGTCTTGGATACCGGTAGGCTCAATTCCCATTTCCACTTGGGTCTAAACGCCCCTACAGAGAATCGGGTAGAGGTGCGAAAAGTGCTCACCTGCTCACCTGTCAATGTGAGCGACCTGATCGACATTTCTATCACCGCTGATGGGGGCGTGGCGAATCTCACTGGGCTTACCAACAATGAGGGTGACCAATTTGCTCTTACCAAGAACTCTCTGCCACTGACTTTCACTGGCTACGCAGCTGGGTATGTTCAAGAGATAATGATTCCCTAACGTTTGATCTGTTTATTTTTTACTCGAGGTGAATCTTGCTGCTAACATTCTAGATGCCATTGGTATTCTGGGCTACTACGTCAGGAACAATGGGCAGCAGAACCCTTCGACCGTGACGACGCAGACCTTTCCTTATGCTACGTCCGCCAGGAATCTGTCATATATCCTTCAATGGTGTATGATCCCTTGTTCTCAGCCAATGGTTCCAGGTTCATTGAGCAAGGTTCCAAATTCTATCTTGGAAGTAATTTCATGAACTTCATAGCCTGTCTTGACCAAATGCAATTTTGCAATCCGGTGACGGGCAGTTGCACGAATGTTTCACACCCAGCAATGGCCTGGCTGGAATCCGAAAAATTGGGCCTCAACCAGCACCAATGGTTGGCAGTTAACCGCACTACTGTATTGACAGCTCTTACCGGGACTGCAAGCCACGGTTTAGGAAGCTTGGGGGCAGCAGGTACGTCAGACGTGGAACCCACTAATTAAAATCTTTACATGAAGCAAATCGAATTAAATTTGCCTATAGGTCTTTTGGCGAGAGATATGACCAATGGCGACGTCGTGTCTACATCGCTCCCTCCCAACCAGTGGCAAAGAGAAGCAAAATTGTGGTTTGAAACTGGGCTTGCTATGCTTCAAGGCCACATAATGAGGTTTCTCCACAGGATTGATGAAACCAGCCCCATGTACGGGCGCTTTCTCGTTTACAAATCTCTCTCTGACCTACCCGACGGTGAGCTACGGCGTGTTTCAAAGACTGCGTGTGAAAACCAAAAGGTTACCACAACAAACCGCTACCAAAACTTCAACTTTGCTGCTTTGCTAGTGGTCGTATCAGTCAGTCTCTTGATAATAATCATCAGCCTCCTGCTGGAGCCGGTTGTGATGATGGTGCGACAAGCGCGGGTTACACAGCAAGGGGAATGGAGACAAAATGAGTGGGATACGAATAGCAAATTCTGGCTACTACGGATGGCCATGGAAGGATTAGGAGTCGGCCCGTGGAGGCAGGGCGGGAGTTGCATCAAAGTGAGCATTCCGGTTGTCGACAGAACTACGTTGTATGAGCATGTAAAGCATCGGGAAACGGAATTGGATGACTTCTTACAACGGGATGCTAGCTGAAAACAATTGGGATTCATGATTGCAATGACGGATTAAATAGATGTATATTAAGCTTGTCAGCAATGACAGCATTTTATGATGAAATGATTTCGAGTCTGGTCGTTCAATGCGTGGTTGATGCAGTTGGTCCAAGCGCTTTGTAGTGGAGGCTTCTGCCTAAATGTCGCTAGCCATCGATACAACTAACACATATCCGACTCTCCCACAACTTACACCTTCAATTATCAAATGAGCTTCATTCCTTTCTATTTGTAGAAGACATCAGATGCTACACAAATATCCCCGTCATGTCAATCATTCAACTTCGCGGGTTCATGGTTTCCACTCATGCCCTGGATGCTTTCCTTCTCGACAATCGTGTGAGCCCTACATACGGTATCCGGCGTGGGCCACACGACGATGAGCGACACGACCAAGCCTCCGAACTGCTCTGCAGGAAGATTGTTGAGGCCGGAGGTACGGCTGACAAGAGGCGCTATCAACTTGCAATCCCAGCGCTACGAAGTTCTAGCGAGTCCCGCGTTGCTTACGTCACATTTGAATGGGCTCCAATGCTTCACCAGTGTGAAGACGACTCTGGTATAGAGCTTTCGGACGAGGTCCCCATTGGATTTGAAGATTTGAGAACAGAAATTCTTTCATACTGCAAAGTGGCCGATTCATATGAAGAGATCAAGGACGAAGGGTCTTTTGGCCTCTTCACGATCAATAAAGATGCGCTGAAAGGCCTTGAAATATCTATCCAGGAAGTAGAGAACACAACGGTAAGATATGCATCTATTTCTGTTCCCCTAAATCCTCGTCGCTCTTAACACCCATTCAATAGGGTCTCAAGTGCTGCGATGATTGCAATGAATTATTTGACGAACCTGGCGCTTTGGAAAAAAGACAGAAACACCGTTGGGAAATTCATCAGCTAAAAGAAGGTAGTGCTGCACCACCTGAACCATCACCTTTTGAACTAGATAGTGGTGATATTAACTGAACTCTACGCTATAGGCGATACAGTCAGCGGCTCCATAACGATTCCGACACATTGGGATCCCGAGTTTGGACGAGTAGAGTTACAGAGAAGCCCAAGACTCTGGGCCGCCATGATGAGAGGATCGCAACTACTCAAGAAAATGGAAGATGAGGGTAGGATTAAGCCATTTGCAGCCGGATATCCCACCATTATTGTTGAATGTACCGAACCGGAATCCCACAGTACGGTACATCATACAGATGGTATGATCCAAGCCCCAGAGATTTCCACTGACTCACAACAAAGAAGCAAGCTATAAATAGGTGCCTATCGTACAGGGCGTTGATATAAATTTACATTATACTACTCTTCACTACTCTCAATAAGTTCAGAATGATGTCTTATTGTAAGATAAGTTCACTTAGCTTTATAACCCTTGCGCGCTGGGTGACTTGGGTATAACCACCAAGGTGGTCTCCGCTATTGTCACGAGTGAGGATTAGGATAATTCGTGATAAGTTTCTTCGGTTTTAGACTGATGCTCGGATACCTTAGGATTCACCCAACTTGAAGATGAAATTGGCTTGACTTGTTGTTTAATTTTGCCTTTTTTCTTTATCTTGGAATCGTTTGCTGTTTGTCAAAACCCCCGCAATGAACGATCTGGGAGATAAGAATAGCACCAGGCCAAGAATTCTAGGGAGAGGCAAATCTTTTAGTGATGGAACCCCTACTCTACATGTTCAAAGAACTCTTGACAATATCTAAAACTACGCCTTTGTTGAAAGCAAAGTGTACAGGCTAATTTCTGCTTTTCTAGCATCGCTTCTAAGCACGTAGATCTACGAGTTTCTAGTCCCCTGCCTCTCCCGGATTAGAGCAGCCCGGGAAGCCCTATGAAGCGCGTAAGCCCTCTTCTCATACTCATCCTGCTGCTCGTCTGTCAAAGCATTCCACCTTCTCGCCAACTCTTGTTCCTCCATTCCCGCACCCATGTCATCGCGGAACACACTGTGCGCCGAGAACTGAGGCAAAGTGCGCGGCATCCCCGCATACCGCTGTGTACCAGGCACTGGCCAGTTCCTCGAGCGCCGCGACGGCTGTGCCCTAGCCAGTCTTTGGGCTTCGGCCTGGGTTCTCTCATGCCTGGCCCACATCTCACGACGGAGCGTTTCGGACCGCGCGCGGTAGGTTTCCTTTTGGCCTTCTGGGAGGGCAGCCCACCTCGGATGGACGTCCCCACTCGAGATGTTATAGTCGTTTCGGAAGAGGTCGATGGGACCACAAGCCTTGGCAGTTTCTGGCCAAGGGCCAGATCCGGAGAGGTCGGTGGGCGAGAGAGGTGGCAGAGAGGCATGCGGGGTCCCAGCAGGCCCTGCTGACCATAGTCGCGCCTGGTAATGTGAGGCCGCTACATAGACATTATCGTCCAGTCCCAGACGGCTCGATAACAGCTTTGCTGCCGCTGAGAACCCTGGCACACCCATGGCCGCTATTCTCTCACTCGGAGAATAGGTTCGGTTGTTCTCAGAGTCGAAGCTGAGCGCTATCAATGTAATCTCGTCGGCACTCAGCATAGACTCGAACTGGCCGCGGTCCAGGGCATCTTTTGCCTTCACATATAGCTCTTTGGGCGTGCCGAGGCTTCCGCCTGTGACGCGTTGGATATTGACGCGCACAACGTCCGGTGGTGGCCAGAGGAGGACCTTGTGCTTCTCTTCAGTACTCAGGGAGTCGGGATGAGCCAGCGCCTTGCCGATAAGGTCACCGCGGCCGAGGAGAAGCTGGCGCTCCTCATCCGTGAGCTGGTCTTGGCGGTCTTTTGCTTTGTTGTATAGCTCCTCGGGGATGTTGGCAGAGGGTGAATGGGAGTTTTGCCGTCCCATGCCGTGCTCGATAGTTGCGAGCATAGCAGTTTCCGAGCGCCGCATGACTTCAACGCCTTCCTCTGTGTCTGAATCCACGTCAAGCTCAGGTCGGCCTTCCTCTGTAGTGCCGCGGACGATGTCTATGTTATGTGATTCTGCCATTTTAGTTGGAATCGGTGCTAGCACAGGTCTGATGTGGATGAAGATGGTGATGAATCGACTCGCGGTGAAGGGCAAAAATTCACGAATCGCAGACGCGGGGCAAAGTGGGTTATGTCGTGTTTTGGGATTGACCCACGTCGCTAAAGAACAGGCAGCCAAATTCGAACCAACATATGTTCTTTTGAGATACGAGCAACTCTTTTAACCGTGTTGGGTGCAAGTCGTGAATCCACTTTTAATCTTCTTAACATTTATACCTCAGCACCCAAGCAAGCTTTCAATTAACTCATGCCTATGTACTTTGTAATCCTAGACATAGTTATGGCTCCACAAATTCGATATTCCTATGAATTGACAATCATGGGAAATGCCAGATTGCCCTTGCATCCTTGTGTGGTTACTTGTGATCGGTTGTGAGGCCACTTTGATAGACACTTTAGCCTTTGATCAGTATTTGATGTCTACAATTTATGAGTTCAACAATTGAATTTCTCTCTAATTGGGGCGGTTTCAAAGTCAATATAAACAATTTCAATTCAGGTTTACATGCCGAGCAACTCATTTGCTAGTTCCAAGCAAAATACGACCTCCGGCATGTTCTCATCTTCTCCACATCTCTCCCCACTACTGTCGATCCAAAACGAAAATAGCCATCTAAGCTGTAGCATTATGGCTGAGACTTGAATTATACACTATTACGCCCCAAATTATAGACCAAGTTTGAGAGACTCAACCAACCTTCTAAAAAGGCTGTTTGGATGACTCTCTCACGGGCCCCGTTACATAGGGTTAATTTCGGCCGTATGCGATTGCAGATACTCAGACTTCAGGGCTCTTTGGAAACCGCTGCCTGGGTGACTAATTGGCCCACCTTTTGGTATGCGCAGCTCAGCTGTCCAGTAGTTGAATCCACAGGCAGGAGCAACTGCAAGCTTTAAATGCGAACCTTCTGTCGCACAGGCTCATTGGATCAATGAGTGTGCAGGCGCAGCAATTTTGAAGCAACAGGAAGGCTTGTAATGTCGCATGATTCATTTGCAGAGTAAATTTTTCACTGCTCCGATTTAGATTACTGCCGGTCAACCAGGTACTGGCCACGTCACTGTCCAACTACTGCATTCTAAGGCACGAGGGATTGCCTTATCCATTGTTCCAGTCAAAGCTTCTGCATTGATATTTGCCATTGCCAATCATCATAGATTTAAATTCAACTTGATTATAGACCAAGTTGCGCGTTTTAGCCATGCAAGGCAGCGAAAGTTGCAGCTTAACTGTTCTTGGAAGTCGATAGGCAAATACAGAATTGGCCGGCCGCAGCCAATACATCTCCCTTATCTCTTCATACACCAAAATGAACATATGGAACCCAGTGCAATGGCCCGGCGTTTTCGTCACTGTCATCGTCGCAGAGAATAACATGTCTACCATTTTCGAAGGTAGAAGCAACCGGGGCAACGGAAGGATTATTAAAAATCGAGTTTTTAGACGCTGGCTCTTTCGAACAAGCTGATCTGGTGTTTCTAGAACAACCAGCGTGACGTTGCAACCATTTCTCACGAAGATGTCTAGCAGCAGTGTGCAGGCCTCGGCTAACTGAATCATCTGTCAAGCCTCCTTTTTGCATCACTTGGTAGGTGATTTCAGTCATCTCAACACATGATTCATCGTCGACTTCCCACAATGTTCCCACCACATGACGAAACCCTGCCAATTGGCATGCGCTTATTAAGTGTATACTTTCATCGGTAAATCTCTCGTCATTAATGCGACCTGTATCACAGGCAGACAGATATGCCAGAAAGGGCGGGTTATCGTGTAGTTTTGTGTCCAAAAGCGAGGCCACTGTGAAAGGGTCCGTGTCCCAGTCATTCAATAAAAGACGGCTTTTTAAAGGATCAATGCCGTTAGTGGAACCATGGCCTGCAAAGTGAAAGATGGTGCAAGAGGGAAAATGTGACAAGACATCCTCTTTGTTTCGTTGTGGTCGAATAGTGTTTATTGACATCGACTCGCAAATCTTCTGTACCAATTCCACTTCCTGGCCTGCCCAACGAAGACGTGAGTAGGATCCCCGAGTTTCTTCCATGGAAATAAGAATAGCCCGGCGTGATGTGGGAAACGTGTGGGGCTTTCGTTGGTTTTGGATAATCGACTTTAGTGAGGCGCTATAAGAAGATATGGCCCTGTCTAAAACTGCTGCGGTGCTGTCCCTGTTGTAATGGCCAGCAGCATGGAGGGGAAACTTGCTGAGACTTCCGGTTGGGACCCACCATATTCTAGGCCAGTTGTCGTCCACAGGTGTGTCTGTGAGCTCCAAAGCATTCATTACTGGTTCCGCAATTGTATCCCATAGCCAACTAAGCGTTTTCTCGCTTCCTAACGCGTCCTGGGGTGATTTCTGCGGGTTGTCTCTTTTTGCCTCCGGAAAGAAAGAGCTCCAGTCTCTGCTATATGTGACCTCGGCCTTTTTGGCGTCATCGCGTTGTACCAGAATTTGCATTTGGTACAGGTCCTCCACATCCCGAAGACGGAGCTTTTCCAAAGGCACCAAATGCATGCGGTGACTCTCGATAATTATGGCGTCGCATCTGAACTGACTGACGTTTATAACGACAACAGGTCCGTTTTTTGCAGCATCCATCATTGAGGCTTTCGTGGGAGGAAGGAGAAAGTCCTCAAAGCCGTCTTTTTGGCGGATTTCGACAAGTGTAGATTCTAGCTGCTCATCTGCAACAAGTCTCCGCCGTGATTCAACTTGCCAAGATGCTTCAGAACCCTCAATCTTCTCGTCATCGTGTATAGGATCATCGAGTGCGTGGCGGATATTCTTTAACCGATCAGCCAACTGTGGATGCCGCGCTCGTAAGCTCATGAGATCTGTTCTCATCTCTTCCATTGATTGCGCAAGGACCCCTCGGCCCTGCTCAAGGAGACTGAGTGCGACATGGAGCCCTTTGTCAGCATTCAAGGCGACCGCCGCCGCATCCGAAGCAAACCCGGCCACTTGCCCCAGCATGTATTGTTTGTGTGAGTTTTGAAGAGATCGAAACACCAATTTCGGAATTAGGGAAACTGCGGTGGTAGAAGCTTCATAGGCCCGTTGCCAATCAGAAATATTTGCGCAGTATGGAAGAAGCTCTCGTGCAGCTGTAATCCTGTCAATCGTGGCTGACTGGACCTGATCCAGAGCATTTAAGTGACATTGGATGCATTCTTGCAGCTCGACTTCTGTTTCTGCGGATAAATATTTATGGCCCAAGTGGGTTCCAAGATTCTTCCATCGAGCCGCAAGGCTTGGGTGATTTTCTGGAGTAATCCTCAAAGCTTCGCGTGCAGTAGAAATGGCCTCATTTATGATGGACCTACTTCTTTCCCCAGATTGTTCCCGCCAGTGTTGGTAGCCCAACCTAATGCTCAGGCTATCAAGGAATTCAGCCCGTTCTATTTCATCTTCAGGAACCATAGACGTTGCTCGGCGTATATTTTCGATTGCCTCTTCAATGTCAACCTGCAATCCATTCCTGATGTATCTCTGGTTGAGTAAAAAGGCAAGACTATGCAATATTGAAGGTAAATGTGAACCATTGTCTGCTACAGCGTCAATAGCATCCCTCAAAATTAAAATTGCACTTTCAAGATCGGAGTTGGTCCGTGTTCGCAAGTACCGGTCGCCAATGTGTACGGCAAGGTTTTCTAAGAACTTGGGCAAATCTGGGTGATCATCAGGCGCCACATCGACGGCTTCCTGAAAAAGCGTAATAGACTCGTCGAGATACTCTGAAACACCCGTGATTGAATATTTCTTCCCCAGTTGGCAGCCAAGTCTGTTCAATTTTCGTGATCTGTCAGGGTCGTCTTTTGGAATACTGTCCAAACTGCGCTTTGCCTCCTCCAGCACCTTTTCGGGTGTAATAATATTCATCATAATCAATATTCTGTTCCTAGAAGGTGCAACCTTATTGAACAAGTAGTGTGTTCCAGTGCCGTAGACTAGGTTCAACTGAACTTATCGGTGTTGACTTGTTAGGAAGACAGGCGAATGTGACTAGCGTATGTTGCCCAGTGACTCAGTTTATAACCAATGAATATTAGCGGACTTTCATATTTCCCGAGCCACAGCATTGCGATTTCATCACGTGGCCCTTGGGCGAACCATCCATTCTCACGCATTGAGCGGGGTAATGAAGGCAACCACATGTGTTGGCAATGCTGAACAAATAAGAGGTATCCCCACTCATCTCAGGCGTCAATTGGGCTTTCACAGCACCGCTCCTCACCTAAATCCGGCCCATCTCAATGAAAGGTGTGTTTAAAGCAAGGCAAACATTACTTGTGTGGCTCGTCTATCATTTACTAGAAACTCTGACCTTGCTCCGAGTTCAATAAATGGTCCTCCGTCACCATACGCAGCGGTATGATCATCTTCTTTTATCCGCTTGTAAAATCAGGAACTCTCCTCATGGGTGGTTGAGGTCTGCATTTAATAATGGTAGAGAGATCATTATATGGACACCCGGTCAGCCGCAATGCAAACATGGAATCCCCCAATTCACCATCGCAGCAGGGAAGAGATGAGTGCCAGAATATTGATGGCTTCATTTTGGCTGTTCAGGGCTCCCTATCTCTCACTCCTGCTGAGAGGCTTCTGAAGCTTCCTCGTGATATAATTGCTAGTGGCTTAGCCACTCTCCACCCAATTCTGGATATCCCACAATCTGCTGCTCTACCGCCGCAGCTGTATGATCCCTCACTTCAAAAGGCGTTAGCTGAATCAAACAAAAAACATTTTACAGATGAGGAACTGGCACATCGCTGTTTTGCGCAACACTGCCTACGTGTTATGAACCGCGATCTACGCAAAAATATTTGCAATGTTTCAGACGGAGGAGATCGTTCAACTATTAAGCCCGACTTAATCAAATCATCCATTCCAGAGGAAACCCGTTATGCCTCTCTGTATTGGGCGGTACATTTGCAATGTTCACAATCAGCAGGCGAATACGAAGAACAAGTGTTACAGTTCCTAAACCACCATTTCCTCCACTGGCTGGAGGCATTGGCTTATACCGGATCCATTTCAGAAAGCATCATTATACTCCAAACATTACAGTCATTTTTCACGGTAGGTGTGTCCTATGACGAAATATATGCTTTGGATATTCTTCTTTTGAATTATAACTAATCCAATCATTAGCCAAGTACAAGGACGCAAATGGCCAACTTCTTGGCTGATTCACTGCAGCTTCTACGTAACAACATTTCAATAATTGACTACAATCCCATTCAACTATATTCTTCTGTCCTGATCTTTGCCCCAAAGCAAAGCATCATAGGGAGATCTTTCGAGAACGAAGTAGAACCGTATATATCTCTTCGGCCAGAGCGTTGTGACACCTGGGGTCACAGCGTACAAATATTAGAGGGCCACAAAGACCCAATTACTTCAGTGACATTCTCTCCGGACGGAGCACTCATTGCATCAGCTTCTGAGGACAACACAATCCGGCTATGGAGCGTAAAAGATGGTAAATGCATTCGCAAATTACTCGGCCATGAAGATGTTGTCAACTCCATCGCAATTTCTGCGGACGGACTGCATTTGGTTTCTGGATCTTGGGATAGGACAGTTAGGCTATGGTCCATTGATGAGGGAAAATGCTTGCGGTCTCTAAAAGGTCACAACAGCCGGATAAACGGAGTTTCATTCTCCCCTAGTTCGATGCTTATTGCATTTGCATCCACTGCTAGAACTGTATGGGTGTGGTCGCTCGTAACTCGCAAATACGTACACGAGTTCAAAGGGCCTTGGGGGGAGACGAACTCAGTAGCATTTTCACCAGACTCCACACAACTTGCGTCCGGTTCCGAAGATAGCATTGTTCGCATATGGAATATCGAGGACAGTCACGGCGCTCAGACGCTTAGTGGGCACGACGGCAATGTAGTCTCAGTTGCATTTGCGCCAAGCGGTGACTACCTGGCATCAAGTTCCGACGACGGTACAGTGAAGCTATGGCAAGTCACAAATAACTCTTGCATCAAAACATTTGAGTGCAATACATTTTACACTTCAATTTCTATTTCGTCCGATTCAGCCTTTATTGGAACAGCTTCCTCAGACCATACAATCCAGATATGGACTGTAGACAAGGGAAGTTGCGAATACCAATTCCGGGGTCATGTCCATGAAGTAAACGCAGTTGCGTTTTCGCCAGACTTGTCACTTATAGCATCAGCTTCTTCTGATGCAACAGTACGGACATGGTCTTTAAATGACGTACCAACGACCTCCGAAGTCATAGACGATGACAGACACAATTACGACAAAAGGATTCGTGCGCTTACAGTTTCTCCGGATGGCAAAATCTTCGCATCTGGCTCCGAAGATGCTTTCGTCCGACTGTGGGATGCCAGCGATGGCAAATGCGTTCATGTGCTGGAAGCTCCAGATCAGGACGACAGGGACATTGAAATACTCAAATTCTCGCCGGATGCATCGTTGCTCTATTCGACAGCTTTTAGTGGTACAATCAACTTGTGGAGAGTAAGAGATGGGATGCTCATTCAAAGGTTTGATCAAGATGTATCCGCTCTGGCCTTTTCGCCTGATTCAAAATTTGTTGCTCTTGGCTACAATGAAGGCAATTTAGAACTGGTTGGGCTTGACAACGAGTGGATGCGTAAAATTGCAGGCCACGATGCAATGGTATCTTGTTGTGCAATCTCCTCAGACTCTAGGTTTGTCGCATCAGGTGCATATGATGGCACAGTCCGGCTATGGCGTTTCGATGATGCCGAGCTCATGCACAATCTCGATCGTCATGAAGATGGAGTAAACTTGGTAGTGTTTTCGCCCTGCTCAGGATTACTTGCCTCAGCGTCCGATGACAAGACCGTGAGACTATGGCGTGTCAGTAGTGGAACTTGTGAAAGAATTCTAAGGTGCTCTGAAAGAGTTAATTCACTGGCGTTTTCACCTGACTCGTTGATCCTTGCATCTGTTTATGTTGATGACGCGTTGCAACTGTGGTACATCCCGGACGGACAATGCTGTCCACCGAACAGGTTCTTTCGCCTTGGAAGTTGCGAGATCGCATTCGACTCCACTGGCTCCAGGATTGTGTCTGATATTGGCGTCATACAGATTCGCATGACTGCGGATGGGAAGCTTGATTGCACTAATCCATGCACCAGCGCGATGGGATTTGGGATAAGTGAGGATACCCACTGGGTTACATGGCAGGGCAATAAACTCTTGTGGCTGCCGGTAACGGTTCGGCCTGTATGCTGGTCAGTCATTGAATCTACGATTGCTATAGGATGTTTCTCAGGTCAGGTCTCAATTATGAGATTCGATAGTTCATTTATTCCACAACTCAGTTAATCGAACATCGGTTGATAGTTATCGGCATAGTAATAGGCAAAGACAATGTAATCCTGTTTACCCGCATCTTAGTGCGTCAATATTCCGATATCAAACACTGACTATGGGTAACAACAAAAAGTCACCCACGTCGTTAATCGCCTTACCCTACATCGAATGTTGTTTGAGACCGATACAGACTTTGAGATCCTCGTCTTTGCCCGTGTTTCACCACTGCTTTTTCTGCTTTTTCTTAGGGATGCTTGAAAATTCCCTATAATCTAGCTACAGCATCTCTCTACACCTTTTATTATTTGAATCAGATTCTCACTCTCTCATTTGTGTGTATGTTGTGATTGGCTGGGATCTTCGGCACCTGGATTTGGCTTACTCAGCGCGCACTGACCAATTCATTGAAATTACCAATCGAAGGGTCCATCCCATTTCCTCGCCAAGAAGACAAGACCAAATGGAAAACAGTGCATCTGGGCCAATTTGCAATTTGACGCAATAGTCCATTGCACTAGATGTAATTGGCAATGAAGATTCGGAATAGGAAAGTCTGCCATACATGCAGGGCGCGGAAGCTTGGTGTATGTCTCACTCAACCCTCAAGCAGTGAACAGGCCGCTAATGGCTCATTCAGTGCGACGGAAACATCCCAGCATGCTCTCAATGTCTAGTCAGGGGGTATCAATGTGCTGGCTATCAACACGATTTGATCTTCAAGGACGAGACCCCTGCATCTACGGTCAAAAAGCCATTCCAGCGGCGGCATAGCGCGAAAGAAAACACTCGTCTGTCTGAAAAGAAAGCGGCAGCCAGAAATTCTGGTTCAACAGGGAGTACCGGTACTATTAGCATTCCCCACAATTTGAGTTGGACTCTGCTGGATATGATTTCGCTGCTGGTTCAAAACTTTAGCCCAGTGGGATACCTCGACAGCTCCACGCAATTTGCCTCGTCTCCGCCGCGAATATGCGGAGCCTGGATAGAGGTATTACCACAACTCGCCAGCTGTGGCGAGCACGAGCAAGTTCTCACTTCAGCGGTAAAGTCCCTTGCAATATCTATCCTTGCTCAGGGAAGCAAGGGCCGAGCGCCCATGTGCGATGCACTCAGAGCCTACGGCCTGGCTCTCAGATCGCTTCGAAATGGATTGAGTAGCGGCGGGGCCTTCTCAAACGTTTTTGTCGCCGCCACAATGTGTTTAACATTGGCTCAGGTACGCTGCCCCCTAACTTTGAAGATACATCAGAACTAACTTGAACTACCGCAGCTGATGCTCCCCACATGCGACACAAGCGCCATGATACACGTCAAAGGCATGGAGGATCTCATGGAATCATGTAGTCCTGACGGTTATGTAGCTGGAGACCCCCACAAACTATTTGCTGGATTCAGGCCAGTTCTTGTAAGAGTTTTACCCTTGTCGCACGACCGAGGGCGTCACTGACTTAATCCTAGATTGTTCAGTCACTCGTGGTGAGGCGGCCTAATTTTGTCTCTACCGAGAAGTGGAACGCGAAACCATTTAGTCTCACCCCGATGAACCAACTACAAATCCTTATGACGCAGGCAACGCCACTTCCATCGATACTTGGGCGCTTAGACAACTTAAACAACACACAGTGCCCTGAAGCAGCCTACGTGGCCCAGGATGCCTTTGAAGGGCTAATAGATACACTGGAATGCTTAGCCCAGTGGAAGCACTCTGAAATCAGCGCATACGGCTATACTCGCCTGCCATCTAGCCCCGATAAAGATGCAGCTGGAATATGGTTTCCAGATATCACTGCAGCAAACTGCTTTACTCACTTTTGGGCATTTTGGATCATGTGCATAGACAACATCATGCGGATGCGATCACACCTTCCGGATTTGGCCACCTCAGGGATAATTGTTGATGGCCAAGACATTGACAGTCTTTTAGACCCAGAAAGAATAATTGCGATATGCGGTGAGATATTGCAAGGCGTCGAGTTTTTGATTCGAGACGAGTTTAAATTGTATGGAGTTGCGTCTACCACTCTCCCCATAAATATCGCATGCGAAGTCTTGGAGAGGCATGGAAATCGAGGCACCGAGATGTTGGCCCGATATCAAAGGGTCTTTGACGAAATCACTGGCAAGGGGTACCACTTCCTTTCTGGTTGGATAGTGGAAAACTCCCTTCAAGCCAGGAAATCTGGACAGCTTAAAGACTATTACTCTTCACCTAATTATGTATATTGAAGATGGAGGGATATCTGCCAGCCCTGATATGGCGACTTGCTTGTGATGGAATTGTAGGAGTTTTAAAATAAGATATTTCTAGTTGAAGAACTGCCATGGTTCCCGACTATTTACTGGCATGATGCATTAAAAGATTGGACGCTTATTCCAGTATTATTGACATCCATGGCATGCTTTCCCCCTTCACATCCTTAATCCAGCTGAAAAGATTTCCCGAAAACTGAAGTTTGATGTCTGTTCCCTCAAATGCTTGGCGGAGGTTTTCCAATTCAATCAATTGGTTCTCGGCATGATGACAGAGCTCCTGTTTCTTGTACCGCGCGCATATCGAGCTTTGTGTGATTTCGAGGCTTTCGAGATTTGGGAGCATCCCTTTTGCAACTTTCTTACTCAACGATGAAATACCAGTAAAGCAAAGCTTGTCCTTATTTGAAAGATAAATCCTAATGTGCTGTACAGTCTGGGGAATGACCTCAGCCAGGCAGTGCTTCTCGACGTCAGGTTGCCCATCCTCTGCGCCACAGTCACAGAAGATATTCTGACTTAGTCCAAGTTCCTTGATATTTGCGAATTGATTCAGATCGGAGAGGGACACTCGGCCCGGCTGGTTGTGAATATCTTTCCAATTCAAGTTCAACGTTTTTAGGTTGGTATACTGTGGCTCGAGAGCGGTGATAAACTCCGTTGGCGGTACTGCATGCACGACTCCTCCTAAATCTGACGTGGCTCGAAATGAAAAGCTCTCGAGATTGGGCGCGTTTAGAAGCATGTCGCTGAGAACATTCCAGTCGGTGTGTCGGAAGGTGCTGCCAAATGAACAGCCTTGGAAATCCATCGTTTTTAGGTTCTCAAGTGTTTGTCGAGTGTTGTCGAAATTGAAATAAACGGTAGAAGAATATCCAGGTAGGCCGTGACAGCTCAGATGCTCCAGGTTGGGTGTATCCGCCAAAACAGAGTTAACGAACGGATGCGATATGTTGGTGAAGTGGCCCTTTGGATTGACCAGCTTTAATGACTTGGCTGCTTTGAACCCACGCCCGCGTCTGAACTGTAGCCCTGGGACAGGCGTGGGAACACAGTTCCAGCCTGAGCGAACGTTTTGATAATTTTCTGGCACTTCAACCGATATCGTATTGATATTGGGAGCCAGCCTCATGGATAACTCTGCGCAAAGTATTCCGACATTCCAGCCGTCAGCTTTGAGGTCTTCATATTTGATGTAATTTGCGATCTTCCCATGCACAGTGCGCAAACTCGATTTTAGAAGCTCCAGAGTGACTTCGTCACACGCATCACCCACAGCAAAGTCGAAGTGCTTCATGTGAGCGGCCAGCTGGGGCTGGTCATTGAATAAGCGAATTATTCCGCCTAGAGAAAACTGATCGCACGCTTCGTGAATCATGAATGGGAGAGCGACATTGCGAAGCCGTTTTGACGTGAGGGCGAGAGCCTTGATGGCTTTGCGTCGGGATTTGAGATCGCTCTCAAAGGACCAGGGGAGCGACAAGGACCCAAAGAAGCAGTGCGGACATAATACCTCGAGAATGAGGGTTTGGAGTTCTGTCGGGAGGCTTCCAAGAGACGTTGGGATGTTGGATTTTGACTCTGTCGACATGTTGACGGATCGTACCACGGCGATGGTAACTTGGCAAGGATCATCAGGGGTCAAGGCAGCGCGGCTGAACAGGATTTAAAACGACGGCACAGCCACCGCCACTGCACAGATCAGGGTGGCGATTTTTACTCTCAGTTTTTGGCTCGATCTTTCGCTAAAACCTGTTAGTTTCCTCCTTGGCCACGTCTGACATGGTGTGTCGCTGCCCCGCGTGACGCCCGGTAGCGCGAAGGTGGTAGAGTCTCGGGTGATTCTGTTTGTAAACTAAGCACGGCCTGTCCGCGCCAATTAAATTCTAGATAAGAAATGGCCTTAGTTGGCTAGATACGTCAGACTAATTGATTATCTTGAAAATTGGCTAACTTCCTCCGTCTAACGGGCCTGGACACCAATCAAATGACTCGTTCGCAAACATAAACTTTAAAAAGTGTACAATCGGTATATTCACTCTTAATTGAGATCAACCAAAGTCATATTTCATTGCGCCTTTCGGAGGAAGATGCCATCCAGTAACGGAGTAGGGGGGCTGGGTGAAAGATAGCTGATAGCCACCTGGTTGTATCCAGCTGCGTCTTCAGGAATGGTAAAGTCTTGTTGGAATACAGCCCCGAAACCCGCGCTACCAACAAGCTTTTTAATACCCGTTGGAAGCGTGACTGTAATATTGGTCCCTTTTTCTGGGTTTACAAACCGAAATACGGCATAGGCGCTCCAACCTCCGGTTGCATAGGGATAGTTCAGAGGCGTAGTAATCAACCCGACTTGGTATTTCCCTGCCTCTAAATATATCGGCTCGACCTGACGCAATGAACCAAGGCTGTCACCCGACCCTGTTACCTGGTACGACCAGCTTCCAGAGAAGCCGGGAGAACCGTTCCAAGTCGACATTGCGCCATTCCAGCTATCGGGGACCAATTGCCAGCCGCTGGAGTCGCCAGTTTCAAAGTCGCCGTTGATGATGCGATTTGTTGGTGAGGGAGGGCCGACAGTGGCGGTGGACACTCCGCCAGTGGTGTCTGTGGCGACGGTTGTCCATGTTGTTGTGGTGACCAAAGGGGTTGTGTACAAAGTTGCAGTCTGGCATCTTGTTTTAGCTATTGTCCACTTTAAAAAGTCTATGACTTTGGAAGGCGGCTTACCTGTGTCACTGTCTCTGTGCTCACCTTGTATGTGAGGCTGATAGTAGAAGCAGGCACGTCTATGCATGAACAAGCCGAAGTGATGCGGCTAGCTGGGTAGGTCACGCCATTGGTCATGCACCTTGGTGGGCTCACGGCTGCCTGGCGTTTGGCCACCGTTCCGACGTCAAGCGTCAAGGTGGTGGTTGATGTGTAAATTGTTTCCGTGAAGAGGGTGGTAGTAAGAGTGACTACGTCGGTGATGGCATCCTCTGTAATTTGGGCCTGGACAGTTGTGGTCCTGAGATTGTTAGCGAAAATGCAGTGAGGGTATCAAGAGATAATGGTGCTCGAACGTCGTTGCAGTTGTAGTGGCGACTGTGGTGGTAAAAGGCGACAAGCCTGAGCAAAAGCCACTCGCTTGTGTAGAGTATCGTTCATCGATAAAACATCGGAACAGACTGTCGCGATTACAGGTTCCACGTTCATATAACCGAGGTGGTGATGCAACAGCATCGCTTGCCAACAGCGCGATGACTGCAGTGAGCAGTACCCTACTCATCATTGTAAAGTTATCCCACAACAGACGAACTTTGTTTCTGCGAGGAAGTCTAGAGGATTGCTAGTCTCAAAAATATTTTCATCACGCAGCGGCTTTTATAGATTTATTCGAGCAAGCTGTCCCGTCTCGTGTAGAGACGGCTTGGTAGGCATGGTGAACTGCGGTTGCATTAGTGCAGGTTAAGCCCGCCACACTGCGGAGCCGCTTACCTGAAAGATTGAGATACGTCAATAGTATGTCAATAGCTCCTCGGTTAACTCAGCTCTCCACACGGATTATAACCATGTCACATTCAGGCACTCTAGTTAGGGAAATGCGTCATTGGGCGCAAATCTCTGTAGAATTATATATAAGGCCTCGACTACGCTCAAGCGGCTTTAGCGCTACCAACACAAGTTCCCAGTCGTTTATCGCCGAAACAATGGCATCCGTACCTAGATCAGCGATTCCACTAAATGGGTGCCGCTTGTCAGAATGCTCTAGCGTGAGTAGAGGCAGGGAACCTGCATCATCAGCACATGCTGCGTGATAGCTCAGTCAGTATCATGTGCTGTTTCTTCACCAGGAGATTCCTGGTGTATCTGGCGAGGATACCTTTAGTCTGAAAATGTCATTATTCCTTAAACCCAACAAAATCAGATGCCGTGCTGCACGTCGCAAGGCAGCAGCGCACGTCTTGTGGATACCAACCAATAAAATGGTAGGCCACATTTGCGGCCACAAGGTAACTCCTCACCGCACAGAGTTGCGCCGTCACCATTTCTTATACAACCTGAGTTTTAAAATTCGCCGGTGAAAAAAAAGAGAGCTGTAAACGCATTTGAATTTTCGCTATGGCTGATCCGACTTTAGAAGCCACCGACATTGGTCTCGTCGCCGTGGGCCCAACTGGCCCTACCGCAGAAGCCGTCAATACCCCTCACCTCACCGCCAACAGCCAATCGGCGCCAAGACGATCTCCTCGCAAAAGGATCCTCACAATCGAGCAAAAGAGCCAGAACCGACTACGCGTCACCAAAGATCAGCTCGTTACTCTAGAGAGGGAGTTCAGCAAAAACACCACCCCTACCATTACGGCACGGGAGAAGATAGCTGAAGAAATCGACATGAATGAGAGATCTGTTGCTCTTTGGTTCCAGAACAGGTATGAAGCAGGTCAAATTATTCACCTTTTTCAGACTACCAATATTGATGTTATTATTCAAGGCGTGCGAAGTTTAAGCTTCTGGCCAAGAAACGTCTTGAGACTGGCAATGATGCCGATTCAATCCCTGACTCAACGCGAACCTCTCTAGAGTCTGGAAAGAGTCTTGGCGGAAGCTATCTCGACCGCATTGGACTCACTCTACTGGGTCACTTGCCTCCGGGGGGTGATGAGGCCAGCCAAAGGAGAGCTTGTGAGTAAAATCATATATAGCCCAACTCCATATCACTTAGGTTTCTAATGCTGATATCCTCAGTGATACACCATCTCGCGTGCAGTTCCTTGACAATTGGAACGTGGACTAGAGTTAGTCAAACCTCAATGGATCTCATTTTCTTCTACTCCCCTAGCAAGTACACAATGACGTACTACATACAAAACGGTGAATCTAAATTCAAGATTGAATATCCATTCTCATTTATTGAAAAGATATTCCTTGAAGATAATCAAGGGGATCTCAATAGGTTTGGCGGAATTGTCATTGAGCTCAAACGGCCCCCAACTTTCTTCATGGACGCAAAACCAACTACTAAGGGTTTCTTTCAGTGTGGTGATTTCACCGAGAACCTTCAGGGTTCCGAGTGTCTCATCCACCACCTTCGTGGTGACCCCAAAGTTCTGAGTGACCAGCTAGATCAGCTTATCTCACTCGAGTCCTTTTTGAACCGCCACAATGACCACCACCTCCCACCAATTGCTCGTCATCCGTTCCAGCCCAGCTTTCAACCCCGTGTGGGCATGCACCAGGAGCCGCAGTGGAGAATCAGTCAAATGCGCTTCGATCCACCAAATGATTTTGATGTACAAAATCGGCGCACTAAACCAATGAGAGAGACAACATCTCCCAATAGTGAAGATTTAGAGAATGATCTGATTTCGATAGCGAGCGGATCTGAGCAGACGAGGCCTCTGGAAAATGAAGGTTTTGGATTTCAGACTGTTGAGAAAGTTTTCTCGCGCCTTTTATCTCTTTATCAAAACGAGGCAAAATATGGCGCTGATAATAATGAAAGTAAGATGAGAGGTCAAGGAGCCCCCCAGAACGATCCGGAACATCCTTCAGTTGCTTTTGGGCCATCAGAATCGCCTCAGAAGCCAAAGATAAAGCGAAGAGATAGCGATGGCGATGGGATGGCTCGGATGGATTCGAAGCGTCCTAGACTTTCAGACCTCGATAGTTTGACAGAGCCAAAGTTTCTAGCGTGTCCTTTCTGGAAGCAAAATCCAGAAGAACATCTGAGCTGTTTTCTGAAGAGATACGACACCATTGGTCACTTGAAACAGCACTTAGCAAGACGGCACACCCCAGAGCTCTACTGTCAAAAATGTTATCTGATATTTTCGAACGCTGATATTTGCGAACATCACATATTATACTCCTCTTGTACAACAGGTGCATCAGCAAGACTCGATGGCATTAGTTACTCACAGAGATCTAAGCTGTTCTGGAGGTCACAAGGCCCCATAGATGAGCAGTGGTATGGGATATGGGCCATCCTATTCCCTACCAAAAAACGTCCTGCTTCGATTTACGTCAAGTCTTCCAGATCCGAAGACCTTTGTCGGATGCGGGAGCTTAGCCAACGTGAGGGTGTTTCAATTTTCCTTGACGAGCTCAGGCAATCGGGTCTTGTTGTTAGAGCCGAAGTCGACGAAATTGCCATACGCACCGCCATCCAAAGAGCCATCGAATCGATGCTCGAGAGATTGTGCGTCGACCGGGCGGGAAGAGCTAACATTGGTACTTTCTGCGAGGAAAGCGACTCTAATTCATCCCCGGATTATTGCGAGCTCAACTCGCAAACAAATAAGACACAGGGAATAGACTACAATGCACTCATCAAAGAAATATGCCAGGATAGCCGAGACAACTGAAAAGGTACTCTCTTCTGATGTATTATTCTCTTTTGCTAGCTAAGAATCAAATGCTGATAGATTCGTTATATGGCCTTCGGTCGTTCCTTTGGGCTATCGGACTTTGAGTCACTGATGTATTCTTTTGAAGTAAAGTACAACGGTAGTATCAGATAGGTTTAGTGGAACGGGCATGTAATATTATTAATTCGCATTTCATCGGTTATTGACTTGACAGCCCATCTCTAATGAGCCAGACCTAATGGGTCAGTGGTACATTCATGTAAGGCCTAAATCCAAAGAATGAACCGAAAAGGAATGGTGCCTGTGGATTTTAAGTTTCTATGCAGAACTAGCTAATTCAAGTTAATGTCGCATGACTTTCTTGACATGATGGAACATTCCGATGCAAAAACTCAATCGACAGCTACATTGTATGCCAAGAATACAGACCTCAAACTGATGTCTGAGGAAAGTCTTTCTCCATCTGCAATCCAGTAGAGGGCGGTCAGAGCAACATGTTAGCCGGGGAGGTCAATAATTAGCATGGGGAGCAACTTCAGCCAGTCTGTAAAAGTACGACCGCATCTCGCGCCTTTCTTATGTATTCAACCACCATTATTCATCCAGGAAAAATGAGCTCGCACTGTGGTCCAATAATTTAGCTCCTGGTATATCATAACGACTCGGAGGTGAACATCCTATGCCACCAAAAGGATGGTTTGAGGAGCACTGGTCAAGTGCAATGAACTTGGAGATTTATTTAACTAATGCGGTGTTCTATGCGTAACTAAAATCCATCCAGTCATACGGGGGCATAGGCGAAGGGTATCACAATCATAGCTCAGTGGGAGATGTGTGAACGGGTTTGACCGACGCTAGTTCCGCCACGAGGGTGATCTGTGCAATAGAGTTGGTTTGAACCACAATCTTAAATCACGTCCAGTGTTGGAAATGTGTATATATCCACCGCAGCCCCCTCTCTGAATGATAGCACTTTGTTTCTCAATTAGTGCGGTGCATATAGAGTCTGTCATGGTCTCTCGCTTGACAATTCTTTGGCTATTGGCCTCATCTGGGGGGGTGGTGGCGAGAGCTCGTCACCGCCACTGCAAGCTAGACAGCTGCTTTAATACGGTACGAAAAGGGCGACAAGCAATTTGGTTCAATGCTTAACAGATGACAGCTAGATCGGGACTCACTCCGCGATGATTGCAGCACCTTCTTAGACACGACAATCACACCATGCCCTAAGTGAGTGTGGGCGTCATTTGAAAATAATCATGAGCTAACAGGCCAATATAGAACAGTTGTCAAGACGGAAACCGCCACCCTCACCAAACCAAAAACGATCACAGTTTTGAACCCGGGATCTGGTATTCCGAGCGCGACAACCGTGTCTTCATCAGCCACTGCAAATGTCCAATCACAGTCGGCCAAAAGCGCCGTCAAAGCCTGCCGTCCAAAGACTGGCTCCGCGACAGCTATTCCAACATATGCATCCACATGCTCGGGTGGGGAAGAACAATTCTCTTCGGTCTGCGCTTGTCTTAGAGTCACACCCGAGACGATCACGGAAGACCAGGCCACTGTATTTTCTACCACCACCAAGACTGTGACATACACTCCAGTGGTAACGATAACTGCCGCTGGAGCGTCCATCCCGTCTTCCACAAGCACCACAGCGACTGCTACAACGTCTACGTCTGCCACTTCGACCAAGGCAACGTCCACCACGTCGAGCTCATCCCTCTCCACAGGCACAACGGTGGTATCCGCCACCAGCACCACCACAGTGGCGGCACCAACATGCTCACAGACCGGCATTATGGCCATGTCGGGGGACAAGGCCGGGTATTATGCGGTGGCAAACTTCGGCGACGGAAGCATTACATTTACTCAAAATCGCCAAGCTGCCTTGGAATTCAAATTGGAATCTGGCAGGATATACACAAAAGCAGGTGATCGGGTGGCTGCAGTGGGATACGATGATTATCCAATCCTGCCAATACGACTATACCAAATCCATACTCAAATCACAAACCCCTTCATGTGCACAGGTTCGACGACGGATATGCCGTCAACGTTGACGTGCAGCTCTCAAAACAATGGTGGAACCTTACAGCTTTGTTCAGATTATCTGAAGATAGGGAAGACTGTTGACAGCAATTGCCAGGCGGTTACCCTGGCCCTCGTGCGGTTTTGCGCGAGTTGAAATTCACCTTCCACGCAATATTTCAACTTTCTTTGATGCCAGTTACCACATCACAAATATATAGGCTTATTGTGCTTGTGTTTCTGCATTGCTCTGCTGTGGTCATCTTGTAGTGTGTCCCAAATCCCCATCTACCGTCAACGACCAACCTTACCATCGCGGGCAGCACATCATCCAAGTGATTTATAATTTTTCATGGCACTCCACACATCAATCTAGGTGGGCATAGTTGAAAACAAGAAGGTTCCAGTACCCGCTGCGCCCTGGGTAGCACTTCGTTGATGTGATGTGAGCCAGACATCAAACTGTCAAAGTAAGCGCTGCATGACCCCGAGCATTCGGATCTTGATCGCCTTCAAAGGACTGAGTCCATTCCACCCACTGCTCCCTGGTGAGTGGGGGCTTGCTATAGGTGATGACTACCCCCCGATGGCTGAATTCATCATTCAATCTGGTCATTTTATCCCAAGGATAACCCTCGCTTTTTCTGATTGGGCTTCTGGGATTGTAGGAAATGAAAAACTCCAAATTCGGCGTTTCTCTGCTGACCGCAGCCGTTGCAAATTCTCGCACCCACCGCGCTTGAGGCTCGCTGAAACTTCCCCACTGCATCGGCAACATGTCGGAATGGAATTTCCACGTAAACTTTTTGAGGTTGGGGGCAACCAGTGGGGCGGGCCCATGCAAGCCGTCGTGGTTCCAGCTTGTTTCAGTGTGATTGAGTGACAACACCCGCAAAGCGTTGAAGTCGCGTAGATCCGGCAGGACTTTGGGTCCAATACCAAGGGCACCAATGGACAGATCCACCAGTGTATCCTTGTGATTCAGCAGCATTGAGCGTATCGATACCAGAGTAAGATTGGATGTCAGGTTGGACACATTATCCAAGCGGAAACTGGTCAGTCCTTCTGTCCACCGGAGAAGCTTGTTCAGCGCGTCGGACGATGCTTGCCACCTCTCCAAAACCAACTCGGAGACGGTAGCGGTCCCGAAATCCTGGGAAGATGTGAGTGGCTCATCACTACAAGCAGAAAATGGAAAAAGTCGCTTACCTCTTCAATGTCCATCTCCATATCTTCCCCACCAGGCTGGAACATCCTGGGATCATACAAGAAACCGTTCACAATGGTCAGCTTATTCAAGGAAGATGACTGCAATGCAACCATGGCTCCCTGAATTTCCACCATGTCTCCGAAACCCTGACTGAATAAACATACGTCTTGGAGAGAACCCATATTGATCGCGCATGATTGAAGAAGGTGCCATGCGTGCCCTTGATAACCCGGGCAAGGATTGTTGTGAATTCTGAGCGAGGCAGCATTGACAAAGCCAGTGATCATGTCTTCAAGTGCTTTGTAATCATCGTCAAGGTACAAGTCGAGGGTGATACTAAGATGCTGGCACTCTCGGGCCAAAGCTGGGTTCTCCAAAAGAGTCGTGTACAAATTTGCAAGTTGGTCCGTGTCTTGCGGGACGGGAATCTGGCGGTACATCATAGGAAGCATGTGTCGATAGAATCGCTTACAAGTGAAGAGGTATTCTAGCAGATATGAGGGCTTTAGATCAGAGAGGTGTCCAAGTATGGAGCCCAGAAGCTCGTCAGGTAGATTGAGAATGAAAATCTGCTGCTTCGTTTGGCCTTGACCGCGCCCAAGCACAGACTCGGCATCATTAGAGTGAGAGTTCGTCGTCATGATGATGGACCTGATATAACAGCGAGATATGAGGAAATGAGCTCAAATGCCTCGCTTTGCGAGTTTGCAAGTATCGTAGTTGGTTGTAGATCTGTTGTTAGGCTATTTTCGCACGAGGAGCCCCTCACTTTCCCACCTTTTTGTACGAGCGTGATTGGTCCAAAGGATGGATTGGCTGAGAGGAAGAAAAAGCAAAGTGAACCAGTGTCGAAATCTCACATTGACACTGGACGTGACGTCAGCGTCGAGGCCATACCAGACACAAAATAGACTACATAGTAGGAACACAGACGACAGGCCGACTTCATCGCAATCTTTGGCCAGGCTTCTCTAAACTGGAACCTTACTATGCGCTGAAAGGTAGTCAAATTCCACCATTCGGCGCGCCTTGGCGCATCCATATGCTTAGCACACATGCCTAAGAAGGGTCTTGTAAAAATTAGTAGCATGTCACTGAACAGCGAAAAACAGTCTTCATTTTTGTCCTCATTCTGCTCTTCCAACGCAAGGACGTTCATGCTCCACTATTTGGCCGAGTTTTGCCGGTCAGGTACGTACCCTACACTCTTACTTCCGTAAATTCGGTAGCACAAGATTTTTGTTTATTTTATTATCTGAAGAAATTATTCCTGGCTTGGAAGTATTTTATCACACTACTTACTTGGGGTTCAATATCAAACTAGAAGTCATAACAATTTCTGCATAGATGTCTCTGCCGCAGCGGGTATCGGCTTGTATTTGAGCATACTTGATCAAAGCCCTAAGTGTACTGAGAAAGACCAAAGCAGCCTGAAATTATAGCCATCCAACGGCCCAGCTACATCATGGCATGGCATTACTTCTTCTAGGCTCTGAGAATTCCTCCCCCACGGCCTCCTTTTCTTTGTCCCTTGTTGAGTCCCTAACCTCATACTTGGCCTTGATCAACTTGGCTGTCTTCTTGCCAAGCTCCAACAGGTTAGGGGACTCTATGATCTGAATTACGGTCATCTCCAGGCCAATCCCTTGTCTGAACCAGTTCTTCAATTCTACTGCGACCAGCGAATCGAGGCCCAGGGCCGATAGAGGCAGTGTGATGTCGAGTGACTCCACATCGCGAAGCATGAATGAGAGGAGAGTCCTGCCAACCTCTTGCGCAAGGAATACTATCGAATCCTCCTTTTCGAGTAACATTGGGTTTCGTGCCCCTTCAGCAAGGAATTCTCTAAGCTGCTCATTACCGCTACCTTTAGAAGGCCCCTCATCTTCCTCCATGTTATGATACATGGCCCCGCGGATGTCGCGCCGTCGCGGGACACTGTGAGCTGTGAGTGATATGGGTTGCGTTGAGCGCAAGCCTAGGCCAAGTTGACCTTTGTTGATGTAATGGCCGATTCTGTCATTCTCTACCCTGCACGACTCGAAATGACACATCCTACGGCATCTCTCTATGCCTAGCTGAACTGAATCGAGAAGTTCGCGCTCAAAGAGTACATGTAGCGTCGACGATCTTTGGAAGAGTTCTATCAGTTGAGGATGAAGGCTGACATAACCGATATCCTCTATTGCGCAAATATCGAGAGTCATGCTTGGGAAGCCTCGGGCATGACGGTACTGGGTGAAGGCATCGAGGAAAGTATTCGCGGCGGCATAGTTGATCTGACCAAACTGACCGTATAGTCCACTCATACTACTGAAAAGTATTAAAAACTCGGGATTTTGCTCCTCGTCAATCAGCGCCTGGTGGAGTTTCCAGGTTCCCTCAACTTTAGGAGCGAGAGTTGTCTGCCAATCTTCGAATGTCATCTGCTGAAATACGGCGGTCTAGACCAGTCAGTAAGACAAATCGCATGTTTTATAGCCGAGCGCACCTTTATGACCATGGACATTTGAATTACGCCACCGAGGGGTTTACTCGAAGATCGAATGGCCCGCCTAACATCGGCCTCGTCGGTGACACTTCCCGATACCATAATGGCTAAGCACCCGAGGGCCTCGAGCTCCTTGACGAGTCCATCGTATTTTCCAGGCTCTGCGGCTGAGCGAGAGAAGAAGATAACTGGAAGCATTTATTTATCAGCTCCATACCACAATTATCGTTCATGGTGTAGCATAACAAAACTCACTTTCTTTAGCGCCAACTTCCGCCATCCAAATAGCAACGGCCCGTCCAAATCCGCCTGTTCCACCAACTAACAGGTATGAAGTGTGGCCGGAGAGCTTAAAAACTGGTCTACAAGGTCGGGCTACCAGAGTTTCGGCGTCCTCTGGCATTGTGACGATGATTTTGCCAATGTGACTACCCTTTTGCATGAACCGCATCGCCTCTTCAACATCAACAGCTTTGAACTGAGTAATAGGGTCGATCGGCTTTACGCGACCTTGATAGATAAAGTCAAGGGTTCTGGTTAGAAGACTAGGGCGAGCAAGTAATGTCAGTAAATGTAAATACTGAAATCCAATATCTCACCGAACCTACCTTGAGGCAACATCTGGCCGACGTAGGCAAATATCAGTAAGATCAACACCATGATAGCTGCGATTCCCCAAAAATGGATTCAGAGCTAAATAGCCCTTCTCAATGAGATCTCGCTTGCCGATTTCTACCATGGTGCCGAACTCAGCGACGCATCTCCAGCTGGAGTGAAGTAGCTCGCCTGAGAGCGAATTCAAGACGACATCAACCCCACGTCCGTTTGTTGCGTCGAGCAAGTCTCTCTCAAATGTTATATCACGAGATGCAAATATGTGACTTCGAGAAATTCCATAGTTGCTCACAAGATGCTGAACTTTTTCACCACTTCCAACCATGCAATATATCTAACGAGCTGTTAGTACATTGCCAAAGCTCATAGGCTCTGGAGATTGACAGACCTCTGCTCCAATCATAAGACTGTATTTCTATGTTAGCTGAATGTCCAAATCGTCGTTTTCTTTTCCTTTGCTTATGACTAAAGGCGGCTGGCTTACCAAATATTAATAGCAGCGATACCAACGCCACCGCAAGCACTGTGAATGAGAACGGATTGACCCCTCTCCAATTTGGCCTTGTCCATCAGTGAGTAGATTGCAGTGCTGTAAACCGTTCCAATACTCGCTGCTTTTTCGAAGCTTAGGTCATCCGGAATCCTGGCACACGAGAATCTAGAAATAGTCACGGTGGTGGCAAATGCCCCTGCCGCTGAGTCAAAGAACACCACCCTATCTCCAGGACTTAGGTCCGTTACGTCGGGGCCAACTAGCTCCACCGTACCTGCAGCCTCATAGCCTAGCCCATCACCATCAATGGCTGGTACATCCAGAACGCCCAGAGCGATCATCATGTCTCTGAAGTTGAGGCCGGCTGCTGCTACTCTGATTTGGACATCGTCTCCAGCAGGTTCAGTGGGTGTGAATGATTTCCAGTGCAGGGAACTCAGTAAGCCTCGCGTTCCGAGGCTGAGCTTTCTAGCAGAAGCTGCCATGTCACTGTTCTCCAGTTCTTTGTTTACCGATACCCGGTGAAAACGACCGGTGTGAAGAGTACCGTCCAAAAGCGCCCACTCATAATTTGGCTCATACTCGTCGTCATCAGCGGCGAGAAGAGCTAGCTTCTGGAACTCAGAAAAAACAGTGACGACTGCCTCCCAGCTGTATTATCAAAGACATCTAGCTCTAATGTGGCAAGGTGCGCATTCAATTCTATGCGAATTGTGCGAGTCGCTCCAAGAGCCAGGGAGTAGTTGGGGTCAAGAGAATTTACTTGCGATGCCCCAGTAACCCAAAGTACTGCGCGTTTATCCAGCCCAGAGATCACAGACTTGAACAATTCCAGCTGAGTCTCGCTCAATTCACTGAAGAAAGGTCTCTCAACATCCAAGACCGCAATCATGTCCTGGTCTAGAGGTATATCGTCTTCCAAGCGGAAAAGCTGAACTGTATACCCCGCTTTCTCCAGAGAATTCTGAATGCATCTTACCTTGCCTTCTGGAGAGCTCAGGTATAGCATTGAAACGTTCCATGAATCGTCTTGGACAATCTTTGGCATAGAAATCATGCTAGAGTTGAGATGACCGTCGAAATGCAACGCGTGGATGCCATCGAAACCACCATCTCGCAGGTGGTGCTCCCAAGCCTCTGGTAATAAGGTGGGCTGCTCGCGTCTACCATCTTCACTTCCTATCCACCACCCAGGGAGGATGCCCATGATATAATTATACCACTTGTTTAATGGATACATTTCTTGCAGAAAGAGCCTACCTCTCGGGGCGAGTAGCTTATGCACGTTTTTCAACGCTTCTGTCACGTTTGGAGTCGCATGTATGACCTTATAGGCATTAGTAAGACAGTTCAACAAACGTGCAAATATGGAACACTTACGTTTGAAGCTACAACGATGTCGTAGGCGTTTGGTTCAAATCCTTGCGCGATAGGATCCTTTGTAATGTCGAGCACTCTATACTTGACGGCTTCATAAGATTTAAACCGATCTTTAGCTGCGATAAAGAAACCGGCCGAAATATCCGTATACGTATACGAGTGGTAGAGTCTCTCGCCATATGATGATTTCAAGACAGGGAGAATCCTGTTGGTGGTTCCTCCAGTGCCAGCACCGATCTCCAAAATTTTCAAATTGCCCTTGTAATGCGACGCAAGTTTGAATAGGTCACTAAAATCGGTGATTTTTCCAACGATATCATAAATACCAGAAAGAACATCACCTCCCATGAGAATGGCAAGGCCAGTCTCCTTGCCGGAAAAGAGCTTCTCGCAACTGTGCATGATTCGGTATAATGCGGTGGCTATTGGCCAAAAGTCAGTATCCTTTACATCCTGAAACGTGCTCTCAATTAACTCGATTCTGTTCTCTTGCGACATTTCCGCTATTCTCTGGAGATCAGGGACGTTCCAGTACATCCCGTCGAGCCATGTTCTGTACTTTTCCCAAAACTGCTCGACGGGCACTAGACCTTTCAGTCTAGTCCTAGTCTCTACCACGCAGGCTACAGCCATTTTATTGATTAGAGCCATGACCTCCCCTAAATAAGCATCGGTCATGGCTGGATCGGCTCTCATTAGAGTGCTGTTGTCAATCAGGTTGATATCGGGGCGCCACATCAACTCCACTGCGGCATGGGGGTCGGATCCTCTAGGATCCTGTACCTCTTGTGTAGAAAAGAACTTCATATCTCGGAGAGCGAAAACGGTTTCACCATCCGAGATGCCAAAGGCTGCTCCGGAAAACGCCGCAGTGCTTGTAATGCTTGCATCAGCCTGAATTTGAAGCTGACCAGAAGTAGGCTTGACGTATAGTTCTCCGATAAAGCTGGGCAGTGAAAAAGTGGAAAATTGTCTTGATAGGCCTTTTGATGCCGCAACGCTGAACAACTGAAATGCATTGTCCATTGTGCTGGGATGTTGTGCATAGTACGACTCAGCTTTTTCAACTTGATTTATGACGCAGCCAACAGCTCGGTGTCGTGTCACGCCAGACGTGATGTCTCTCAATCCTCTGAATCTCCCGTCATAATTAAGTCCAACGCGTTTCAACACCCCATACCATTTCTCTGCGTTTACCTCCCGCTGCAAACACCCTATTTCCATCTTTTTATGTTGTTGATTTGATCCAGCACGGACCTGGCCAAAGGCATGTTTGGTCCATACTTCGTTTTGGAGCGATGAGATGGCGAATTCGTACCAAAAAGAGTCCAACTTGTTGGTAAGCCTCATCGGTGTCACGGTAGTGATAATATCTGTTGCATCTGTGTCTCGGTGTATAACCAGGGCGTTGGAAAAAGTAACTTCTCGGACAGTGTAGTCAGTTGACCCTGTCATTTGCCGTATAGCCTCACCAGCCATGGCGACGTAGCCGGCTCCAGGAAAGACAATGTCAGTTCCTATTTTGTGGTCATGAACCCAAGGTACTTCGCTGAGACGAAGTAAATTTCGCCAAGTGGGACAGGAGTCTCCAACCTCGCTGACACGAGAACCCAGGATATCGTGATGAGCATGTTCCCGGAGCCGCCATGACTTTGAAACGCGGCTCTCGGTCCAGTAGCTATCCAAAGCCTGCCAAGGGTACGTAGGCAAGTCTTTTAATGTACGCCCTTTGGGGGTGATGGCAGTCATGTTGACCGGGATGCCATACTGGAATAGCTTGCCTGCGACAGCCAGCATACTCAACCTTCCATCGCTATCCCGAGTTTGGGTGGAGGCATAGTTGACAGTTGTCGCTCCTCCAGCTTCAAGAGTCTGTCTTATAGGCCCAGCTAGTGCCGAGTGCGGCCCAACCTCAAGGAAAAAGGGGTGAGATGACAAATCTTTAGTGGACTTTGCTAGTTCTGAGATGGCTTGTGTGAAGCGCACAGGCGATGTAAGATTCTTAACCCAGTAGGAAGCGTCGAGTGGAGTTTCCTCATTGATCCGAGATTTCGTTACAGAGGAGTAAAAGGGGATGCTGGGTGACTTCGAGGTGAAATCACCAAGCATTGTTGAATACGTCGACGCAATAGCTTCCATGTGGTGTGAGTGATAGGCGCAGTCAACCCGGAGTTGCCTGACTACTACGTCTGGATGGTCCGACCTTATCTGTTCCATTACAGCGACTAGACTATCCTCATCGCCACTTAATGTAACAGATTTGGGACTGTTCTCGCAGCCTATGATGACGCCCTTTTGTAAGTAAGGCGTAACATCTCGACGTCCCATACCAATGGCGGCCATGCCACCCTTAGTTTCATCAGATTCAGATCGCATATTTGCCGCGAGCCCGCGGTAGTAAGCAACCTTGATGGCATCGGCCGCAGATATGGCATTGCTGGCGTATGCAGCAGCAATCTCTCCACTAGAATGACCCACAACCGCAGTCGGCTCGAGGCCCCAGGATTGGAGCTTGTCAACCAGCGCAATCTGAAGTGCCGTGCAGCATGGCTGAGAGAACTCGGCCTTTGATAGACGGCTTTCTTCTTTAGGCTTCAAAATTTCGGCTTTAAAACTCATGTTAATACACTGCGCATTTGTACAAAGACGGTAACGGAAACCTACCCATGATTGACCAATCTGGAGGAGGCGAGCATTGATCTAGTTCTGCCTCTAAGCGACTAATTGTGCGACGAAAGAAAGCATCTGTTTCAATAAGAGTAGCAACCATTCGCGCCCACTGTGCACCTTGGCCAGTAAATACATAGACTAAATGGTGCTTCTTGTCGTTGCGCTTAAAGGGTGAAATGTCTAGCCCTACATCAATAGTGTCGCGAGTGACGATGCCATAGGCTCGGTGCGGTAGAGGATCTCGTCGGACGTTGAGGGTATAGCTCAGGTCTTGCAGCTTCTCAGGGCACGCCTGGACATAGGCTTCATGTTGTTTAATAACTGAGCGAAGAGCGTTGGTGTCGTTGGCTGAAAAGGTCAACAGAAATGGGTGGTTATCGGCCACTTTGTTCGTGTCTGTGGGTTTCGGTTCAATTCCAAGCGACCGAGCAGACTCCATTAGCACTTTACACGAGTAAATATGTTAGCGCTTATCTTCAAAACGAAAAGCTTTAGAACCCACCATGTGCATTGGCGCCTCCGATCCCAAAACTATTAACTCCGATACGCTCCGCGCGGTCCTTTGGCTATGGGGTGACCTCGACAGGGACTTTCAATTTAGCCTCTTCGAATGGAACTAAGATTGTCATGTTAGTTGCAAGTATGGGCGATAGATTCCGTCTCGACGCCACTCACTATTTCGGCTCGGAATCTCAAAGTTTGCGGTAGGCAGGATCTGGCCTTTCTCCAAAGCTAGCATCGTCTTTATTACACTTGTGACACCAGAGGCTCCTTCGGAATGACCAAAGTTCGGTTTTACCTATTGAAATGCTTGTCAGACGTACCGTCTGAAACTATGGCATTGATCACTTACCGAGCCGATGTAAATACCCTCCTTACCAAACACAGTAGCTACTGCCTTGGCTTCAAGAGCATCTCCAATTTGCGTACCCGTTCCATGGCACTCAATCATGGCTGTTCTTCCTAAATCATCGATTCCTGCTAGCTTATGGCTCAGTCTCAATAGGTCCGCATGGCTCTCAAAGTTAGGCTGCATAATGGTGGCCGTCTGGCCGTCTGAATTGGCACACGACGAGCGAATAACGGCTCTAATGGGGTCGTTATCTTTAATGGCGTCACTCAGCTTCTTGATTTGAACCGCCACGATGCCTTCACCACGAGCATAACCGTCGGCTCGGTCATCAAACGACTTGGACCGTCCATCGGGTGATAGAATTGCCTGAATGGACATAGAGATTGTCATGGTGGGGTCAAGAATCATATTGCTGCCTCCAACCACCGCAGACTCACAATCCCCTCTTTGCACTGCCATACAGGCTTCGTGGAGAGCTGTTAAAGAGGATGAGCAAGCTGTTCGGATTGCTATACTACACATTCGGTCAGCTCAGATGATTTGCTCTTCAGAATCAAACCAGCATCACCTACGACGGTCCTTGGAATCCAAATTCGTATGAGATTCTATTTGGTAGTGCAAAGTCACCATATCCGGTAATTTTATAGACCCCAAATGAAGATGTATCCTTCATTTGCATTCCAGCCCAATCCTATAGTGTTGGCGTTAGCCCATGTATTACTTTGCCGACAGCATTTCCTGACATACCTCTCCGAAGGAACCCCAGTAGCAGCCAATTTTTCTGCCCTTCCATTTAGTTGTTCCCGAGTTTTGAAGGCACTCATATACAACTTCCAAGGCTATTCTTTGCTGCGGGTCAACGGCCTGCAATTCAGCAGCGGTCATCGTCCAGAAGTGGGCGTCCACCTCGGCAATATTGATATCATTCAAGAAATTTCTACCCATAACGTCAGCTTATAAATTTTTTCATCAATATGCAATGCCTTCCTCTCACCCGTATTCTGAAGCCACTCCACCTGACTTGCCTGGATGGTAGAATGCATCTACGTTGTATCGATCTGCTGGGACGCGACATCGTCCCTCCCTCTTGTTTGCCAAGAAGTCCCACATGGTGTTGGCATCACGGACCCCTCCAGGCAGTCGCATACCACAGCCAATAATGGCTATGGGTTCCTGGATGCCCAAAGGTTGGTTGGCATTTGGGGAAACACTTTTTTCGCGTGATTCTCCATGAAGAATGTGGTCAGCATTGGTGGAAACTTTCCCACCATCATCGTGTTTTATGCTAGGAATAGTACATTCATGTAGTGGCATGATGATGGGCCACGAGGATAGCACAAAATAACAATTTGAGTCTGTCTGATGAGCGAGGTGACAAATATTCTTCTTAAAAAGATGTGAGCTCTTTTCGTTCGAAATCGGATACATTTATAGAACACTACAGTGTAGTCAGCGCTAAACTAACTAGTTATGCGATTATGGAGAATCCCAATAGTGGATCCTAGACTCATACTGTCTTGATACTCATGCGTATATGGTCTTGATTTGACACATGACGCACCCTATCACGAACCGTCCCACTAGCCATAGACAAGGTTGTCCATGTGGGGGGCCTAAGCCCGCCTAGGTCTTTATTGGCTATGATGACCGAATAATATCGTAATTTGATCTACGTCTTGCATACATCTCTCCACTAATGAAAATCAAGCTGCCGCCTGTGATTTTCTCACTGTCTTACCTCACCACACTCTAATTCGTGCAAGTGATACACGGATGGATCAAAGTCGTATATTCCACTTTAGTCTCAGTTTTCCCCATCGCTCTGAAGACCTAATTGGACTGGTTTCTGAATGTGATATAATTCGACACCTCACCCCTGTCGATAAGTAGGTGTACATGGCGGATGATGTGAGTCATGTGATGGACAGTGCGGCATGGGAGAAGTCTCATATTCGGCTCGGTCAAACTTGCACAAGTCGATATTAATAGCGAGAATCAATTAACCAATGTCGTCTCGGTTGTATCTGATACAGGAATACTTTTTGCAGGGGCCAAAGCTCTGACCCTGACTATGACCAATCTTGGTCTTAGAGTTGTTGCGAAATATGATATAATTAATTGCCTTTGACTGTCTTGCATGGTCTGTGATTAAATGAATGACAATGACAGTGATTTATAGGATAGAATAACTCAGGGCCCGAGGCGATAACAGATTATCCCTTTGAGTGCTGCATCGCTGCACTTAGGTAACGGGTCCCAGCTAGCTTGAGGTACAAACTAGTACTTACAGCCTGCAAGGATTCTCTACTAACTCTAGGTATAGCAATGGTATTTTAACAAACGAGGTAATTGGAACGATCGGCACAATATTGCCGCCAGTAAGTACCAAAGTGACTTTTATTTCCATAAAGTCTTGGTGCGCGATGATGTAGCTTCAATTTAAGGGTTCTTGATTGGATAAGATCCTTGCAAGTACCCCAACTGCAAGTATCCGACACTCAAAGGGATAGAGGCTTCAAGTGCCGGATAGCCGAAGCCTTGAAATTGAGAAATACCATCAGCCTACAAAAGGGTCGCGGTACAAAAGGCAGAGGTTGGCGAATACGTTCTGTTCTGTTGAGCAACTATTGTATTAAGACAAAGGTAGTCTACTTCTTCCACGAGAAACGGTTGTCCATTCGTTTGACATTTATACCTACTCTGTCGGCAATTGAACCCATTGCTTCATTCCTCTTGCAGAATCTAGTCTAGCTGCCGCAATGAGTGATCCCCACTGATTGTAAGGCTAATCAAGAGTCCGGCACCACTGATTCCCGTCAGGACTTTGAAAATAAATGTGACAGCATCTCCAAAAAGCGGAATGATCTGCAGACGCAGGGCATCGATATTGGACTCTTCGAAAAACGTAAAAACGTAGGTTTCAGCCAGCGCAGCAACAGATGCCGGTAAACCCGCGTCCACAATCAGGCTGGTGACCCTATTCTGGATTATGGACTCTCCAATAGCCAAGCCTAAACAGAACCCAGCACTGCGCACGAAAGCAAAAAATGCCATGCCGTGTGCAACTTCTGTTGGAGCGGCAATACCCTGTACGCCAAGGTTGTGTGAGGTCATTAGCATGCCCTGTCCCACGCCTAGCAATACGAAAATGGTCGCCCACTTGGCAGTGGAAATGTCAGGGTTCAACGTCACCGTCAAGCCTGATGCAAGTGTACAAGTACTCCAACCAAGCCACACCGCCCATTTCCAGTGTCCAGTACGGGAAACAACAATGGCAATGAACGCACTCCCGACAATCATGCCTGCAAATAGGGGCAGCAACCCTACGCCAGCCATGACTGCACTCTTCCCCTTGGCAGCAATCAGCCATAAGGCCAAATACACGACGTTGGCGTACAACGAAAGGCCTTGGAGAAGGGTACAACAATAGACAGTCATTAAGGGTCGGCTTTGGAACATTTCCCTCTTAATGAAAGGCGTCTTTGCATAACGGTATTCCCACAAGATTGTTGCAAAAATGCCTAGTGCGCCCAAGATTAGAGGGAGCAGGGTCTGATAGCTATCCCATGGGTGATCGTGGCCGGCCCAGGTGATTGCTACCAGGAAGACGGTGGAGCTGTTCCAAAGAAGAATGAGGCCAGTCCAGTCGATCTCAATGCGCAGCCTATCCAGTGCGAATGCCTTTTGTGGACCCAGGCGTATTACCCAATGCGCCATTGTAAGGCCAATGATGCAAAAAGGAAAGTTGATATAAAATAGCCAGCGCCAGGTTGTGTATTCGGAGACAGCGCCTCCTATCAAGGGCCCTGCAATCATACCTACAGATGTGATTATATTTATGATGCCGATGTACTTGGGACGCTGGCATAGAGGAACCAAGTCCGTTATTATGATGAGATCTAGTGTTATAATGCCGCCCGCCTCCAATGCCCTAGATTGTCCTTCCGGTAAGAAGTGTAGTGAAGTTCTCTGCTAGGCATGCGATGAGAGTGCCCACAGTGAAAAACACAATTGATGTGATGAACATCTTACGACGACCAAAGACATCGGATAGAGCACCGATAAGGGGCTGAAAGGTCGAGCTCGTCAGGAGATACGATGTGGCAGCCCAAAAGGTCTCACTCGTTGTGCCATGCAGGACATTAGATATGGTCTTCCGTAGTCAAGTATTAGCAGTTAGCAAGTGACATTCAAAGTAAAAATGGGTTGGGAGTGCTCAAGATGACCGGGGGAAAATGTTGAAGGAGGCATACGAACCGGAAATGCTGGTATAAGAATCGTGCCATCAATTGACACAATGAGCATGACGACGACAAGGCAGGACATTGCCATAGCCGCCTGCCATGTGGAGCTCCATTCTTTGTCGTTTTTCTGGCCAACTTGTTGCTGCTGTTTTGTGAGAGGTATTTCCGGCTCAGCCAGCCAATTCTGGAGTGATTCTAAAGCAGCTGGGTCTATCATAGTGGGAATTAAAGTTATTAAGCTCGAACGAAGAAAAAGGATATGAAGAAAACCTCACGTCTAGCCGAAGAGAAGGATATACTCAACCATATTAGCTGTTGCAAATAACGGATGCTAGGTACGGGCCGAAAGGCAACGGCAGGATGGCGGGATCCCGTTGCCGTCCCGTGTCACATCGTATCTCGCCGAATGTGTGGGAGCAGCAGTGGAGTACCTGCTGCACAATATTTCACAATATGAGCCGTTAGTTGCAAAGGTTATGATGTGGTATTGGTCAGAACTTGCGCCGGCACCTGGCTGCTGCTTCCGTGCATCTCACATCGTACTTCGAGCCGAACCCTTGTGACTTGGAGTCTCACAATGCCGTGATAAACTAACGCACCTGACTCCATATTCGTAAGGGTCTCAGTTAACAATCAATTCTGTCCTGTAATCCGGTAAAGACAATCTGGCTAGACCCTTTACAGTTTGAAAAAATAGTAATGTGAGAATGAATAAAAATAATAAATAATGGCGTACAAATAGATTTATATTTTATCCGGAGACTATACATCTGAATAAATGCACAAGGCGTACATAAGTCTGCTATGCATTTATACCAAAATCCACACTACATTACTGTCTCATATTCTTCCAAGCAACTCAAAGCTTCGCATCACTAATCAAAGGCCCACACTTCTCATCTTGAGCGGCGCTGACGAATCTGACGCTAGACCTAATACATGCACATTCTTCGCCAAGACTTTTAGACCCATCTAGTGAACCAATCTGGTGACCAAGAGTCCCCAGGCTAGACCAAATAAGGCTAGCCCATATGAGCCAAGTAGCTATCAAATTCACGCTAAAAGGATCAAGTATGTATATCAACTGAGGGTGTGCTCGGTAGGTCACCTAACTATAGGGTAATATAAGTGGGATTATAGCAAGTTAAGCTAAGGGTAATATATACCCTCTGATTAACTATAGCTAGACCTACTTAATAGACCTACCCTTAGCTTAACTATTTCTAATATATAATTAATATAAATTTTTTCTTTTTCTTTATATTATAGCTATTATTATTATTATTATTATT